>JPJZ01001107.1:0-42179 GCA_000750815.1 Pseudogymnoascus sp. VKM F-4516 (FW-969) | reverse complement strand
GGGTATACCCGCCGTTAGTCTGGTTATGGAAGTCGATGTTGCTCACGGCTGAGGGGCGACAACAGAACCCCGGATTGCAAGGACAACCAGGCACGATACACGACCCACGGGAACAGCCAGCAACACCAGCAAATTGCCTTATATATGTGTTGTAATGTTATACCTTATTGATGCATGAGTTGTGCGACTACTGGATTCTGTCGAAACGCAATGGATCTGGAAGGCAGTTGCCGACGTTATCCCAACCGCGAAGACACCGAGAACAACTGCGCCCATGACAATAGCTCACGACAAGCTGCTTCACCTTTGAACTCGTAAGCTTGGAAGCGACTACCTGATCTTCAGGCATAATTGAAGACCGCGTCCGGCCCTCAGGCGAGGTTGCCTGGGCTCCAGTCGCCACTGGACTCCACCATGGATATCGGCGACTATGGAACCAATGTCGTTTGTACAGTAAGTCTTACATTGCATAGCTGTGTATGTAATGGCTACTGATTATATCACAGTACGATCTTAATTCGATAGCATATTCATATTTCGAATGCTCTTCGGAAACGACCACGGCTTCGACTTCTTCGGATCTTTACAAACTTGTCGCAGAGTTGCAGCAACTCGGATTTCTCGCGGCCAAAGATAATAAGAAGAGTGGGCTATGGATATTTGAGGCAGGGGATACTGCTGAACCGGCTTCTCAACCTTCGGGCGGGGCTCAATTGTCCAGTCTCGCTTCGAATCTAGGCCTTGACTTGACATCGAAACACCACGGCTCATACGACTCCAACGCGCTGCTGGAATCATGGAAATCTTTATCGAAACCGCCGGCAAATACAATATCAAGCCCTTCCGGAGACTCTGGCGAGCCTCTATCACAAAAAGAAGCGTTTGAAAGGCACTTTCGTGCAGCTCAAGCAGCAGTACTGAACAAGGATGCTGCTGCCAACAATTCCCTCATAGGTCTGAACAACGATGCCGGAGCGTCTGGCCTCACACTGAAAGATAGAGCCCGTCAATTTCAGCTTCTCGCCCAGTCAAGACTGCGACTACATATCCACGATTACTTCTTGACGGCCGTGTTTTTATCCTTAGGATTTGCACTCTGTCTTGACCACGGATATATTCCTTTAAGCTCCAGGACGCTGGTTGTGCCACAATCCAATCTCACCACCAATGAGTCGCATACCGCTGCCCAAAATAATAACGGGCAAACCGACAATCACTTGCAACTTGTCACCCTCAGCAGTGATTATACCGGCAGCAAGGTGCTTGTAATTAAGGCGACGCTTAGCACATCAGCAAGCTACACAGGCTGCGATCTTTCGCGCTATGTCAAGCATGAAGATGTACCTATTCCTGCCAATGCGACTTTGATCCTTGGACCTGGAGGATCTACAGGCAATTATAAGGGCTTAGCAAGCAATGGGTTTCAATCCGCCGTTTCAACGTACGCCACAGATGCAGACGAATCTCAACACCCTGGGAATGAAGGGCAATCTTCTACGTCCCATCGGCTGAAGAGCCGCTGCTTAGAATGGCTTGTGGGAAAGGGCCTTAATAGGGAACGTCTTGAAAATAGTGCTTGGTTTATGGTTGAAATCTACTTGAGCCAGCTGGTAAATGACGCACGCCAGTCAAACAATCCGAGGCAGGGGTTGTCCGAGGAGCGTGTATTAATTCCATGGCCTTCATTTCTTTGCTTTCGGCAAACAGATAACACGTTAAGCTCGAATGATGCTTTTGGGACGTTTAGCACATACGACCCCCTTGAATTTGCGCAGAGTTGGTATGCTGGACAACAGGAGAGAGACGCAGTAATAATAAGAAGGAAGAAAGAGCGCGAAGCAGCTGAAGCAGCTGCTAAGGCACAGGTGGACAGTGAAGCTCAAGACTTGCATTCGCTGTACTCTCCGCTGGCTTTGCGAAGATCTAGCGTGGCCGGGTTAGTTTATCCTACTCCGCCAGATGGAGTGCAACACACAGTGGTCGCCACACCTACCTTTGATGAAGCTGTATCCACTCCCGGTCAGCAAGGCCTGCCGTTGTCAACAGACACGAGCAGCTCATTAGTTGCGAAAGTTGAAGCAGATGCAAGTGGGCCTCTGGACATTGCCAGCCACACGGATTTCGACTTTCAAGATACCAGCAACGGCAACTTATTTGGCGACGCTGGCGACGACCTCTTCGGAGAAGAAAATGATATTACAGACGCAGACTTCAGCTTCTTCGATGAACCGGACATATTCCAAGGAAATCAAGATGTTGACATGCCTGGTCAAGATGATACAGCTGAAGTGGTTAACAACGAATTGACGATTGGTCCAAAGGATGACTTAAATATGGACGATGGTGGTGAGAAGGAGAAGGCTGATGTCCACATGGGTAATACAGATGAATCACCTGTCGAAGCAAGTCTACCCCCAGACTTACCTTCTGACACCAACCCCGCTGGCCAGACGGAAATAAAATTAGAGGCGAACTTGGAAGAAGGGCCACAAACATCTGCGGATGAGCCTAGCCCACCCCTGAAGCCTGAATATGTGTTTGGACGGCTATCTACATTCGATGTGTTTTCAAAGCCTCTTCTGACGAAACCACAAGAAGACACGTCGACGGTCGTACTGAACCCATCTGGTGCATTCGGTGGCGTTGATTTTAAGGCACTGTTCGTATCATTGCATCAAAAGTATGGGTCCCATGGACGCTTCATTTATCCGCCTCCTAAAGTCTCACCAAACACATTACGCGCAAAATTTCCAACCACGGACTACTTTAATCGACGCCGCCGCCGTAAGCTGGCTGGTAAGTCATCTATTGTACGAGGCGTCCATACAGGCGTAGAAAATCACTTTTTGGTGCCTGGGCAAGTAACCAACTTTGAGACAGCCGGACAGCGAGGCTCACGTAGCGCAAGCCCAGCATCTGATCAAGATGACAGCAGTGATGAGATGGATGGTAGCTTTTCACTCAATTCTGCCAGCTTAAAAAGGGGGCACGTTGATGATAATAGTGAAAGCAACGATGAAGACGAGATCGCCTCGTCGTTTCAGGACCTCCAAGTCGGGCCGGTTGACGAGACCATTAATGCCGCTTTGGACACAGTTTATCCGTTTGCCTTGGATTCCGATTTTGCCAGGTGGTCTGTGGCCATGTTCTTGGCCTGGCCAAACCCTTGGGAAAATGAATATACATTGACGGATGCAGAGTATATTGCCGCTGCACAAATTTTGGGTGATCAGGCAATATCTTACACACTCCGATACCCGAACGATGGCAACTCAGATGACACCTCACTCGAAGAAAGCATAAAGGCGACTTACACCCCCGATCTTGTTCGGAAAGATGTTGTACAAGCTGCAAAGAAGTATTTCAAGGGTGCTAAAGCGACCACTTTATCAGGCTTCCTAGATATACAGGGTGTCCCACGACAATTGGCTGGCATTAATCGTCTTCCTCCACGCCCAGTTCAGAGTGCCCCAGGGAGCCAAGGGAGTCAGGGTAGCCAGGGGAGCCAGGGGAGCCAGGGGAGCCAGGGTTCAAACCCGGTGAAGCCTAATCCCCTCTTTCCGTTGCTATCACCACACCTTGAATTACGCCGGTCTGATTCAAAGCTGACCGTTCTTCCGTCAGCATTGCCGTTTTGGGATGTGCTTGGACTTGCTCCCCGCGGCAATGGTAAACATGTCACATCGCTGTGCGTATTTCCCAAAGCCGTAGGCATGTCTGAGAGCGCAGACCTATTCCTTGAGAATATAAGAAGCGCGTATGAGACGAGAAGATTAGGAAGCCATGAGAGACTGAACACAGAAAGCTGTGTCAATGGTCTCCTCCCAATTGAGCTTGGTGGCCAGGCAGCTCGATTCGCATCCGACCAGGGCCTATCAGTTATCCGCGAAGCGTTATTTCCAGTTGCCAATCATTTAGCAGCTTCAACGGCCGACAGCACAAATTTTGTGGTATATTTTGTATACGACCCGGAAAGCCCTGATATACTAGTGCCAATATGCTCCGCCTTCCATAGCATGTTTGAAGTGTACAAAAAGGCAATGGCAGGCAAGACCGTATCGAATGAGTTGGTATTGCAGCTTGTGCCATTGAGCTTTGTTAGCGCTCGCACACATCTTGTCGTCTTACCTCCGACAGATTATGCAAGACTGGCTATGGAAGTGTACGATCGTTGCTTCGATTTTCAGTCTGGAGTTGCATCGCCTTCGGTTGCTATTGAGCCTCCTCTGCCACGAACTATTGACTTCAAGTTAACTGCGAATCCCTCGGCATCACTCCTACAAGAAAACTCGTGTTTACAAATTGCCTATGCCCAAAGCATAGATGAGCGTTGGATCACAGCTGCCTGGTCTGACAATACTGGCAGTGAACAAATGACAGCCTCATACTGTCTTGGAAGACAAGATGCCCCGTTGACAAGACAATTCTCGGATATCGCTCATGAGATCTGGGAGACCACGCTCGATATCATAGCATCTAAGAAGGTTCACTGGCGCATCATAATTGCGAAATGTGGCGTTATGGAGGCTCAGGATGTCCGATTCTGGAAAGGCTTGTCAGAGACAGAAAGGAATGCCCAAATATCTTTAACACTCCTTAGTGTTGATACACAGCCAGCACTACAACTGTTACCGCCCGGTCTTTCAATGCCAGCATCTACTTTGGCAGCTCAGTCAACATTCTATACTACGCCAGTGTCAACCCCTCAAGCATCCTCTATACTCTCACCCGACCAATCAGGCAGTACTCCTACCGCAACTCCAACCGAGGGAGGTTCGGAACTTAAGATCGAGCCGGATGCCACACTCATCGACCTTACCAACCAAAGTTACGGTGCTGTACTTGCCCACCGAGTCAACAATTCAAATAGTCCTCTTGAGGTACGCCCAACGGCAATTAGTGGCTACCTTATCAAACGCACAGGAGCATCCAGCTCCGACATACCTGCCGTGATGGAGGTGAACATAGTATGGACCGATATTAATCCTCGGCTTGCCGAGAACCCCTTGAAGGAGATTTTGGCATGGTATAGTGGTCTAGCGACTTTAGCCAGAGCCAGGGGGGTTGTGGATCCAATAAAGGATACGAGGCCGTGGCATATAGCAGCTGCGGAGAAGGCTGTTCGATTGCTTTATTTGCTTATGTAGCGTTGCTTTTATAGGTGGTTGATTACAGGACGGGTGGCGTTATTTGTTTATTGTTTCACAAAGGCGAGCATATATAGATAAATCGTATATATAGCCCGGTTATATATATTGAATTCCATATAAAATTTATCTTTATTATGGTAGATCTGTGCAATCCACTGCAATGTCGATGTGAGAACGATTTTCCAACAAGGCACAATGCGATCACGTGATTGATTTAAGCACATGCCCAGTCGATTGGTCAGGGGTAACAACGTGGGGTTGGCCGGGATTACTTCGGTTTTGGAGGGGCAGACAAGTTTTGTAGCTTATCGCGCAAGACGCTGAGGTAAGACTGCACTCTTGTGAAACGCTGCACAACAACTCTACAACAGTGAATACAGTAGTAGGAACGGCGCATAGCTTTAAGTCAAACCCTACAAAACCTCACTTCCGGAACCCGCACCGCCTCGACCACCTCGCCATGTCTGACCTACCAGATCACTATGAAGGTAAGACCCCGAATACCCCTCTCACCGTTGTTCCTGAAAGGTTCCTTACATTAACCCCTCCAAGGCGAAGTCCACATCGCCGTCATCGGCGGAACCGGTCTCCAGAAGCTCGAAGGCTACACCCCTATCGCCTCCCTGAACGTCACCACTCCCTGGGGCTCCCCATCCTCTCCCATCACGATCCTCTCCCACAAGAACACCGCCGTCGCCTTCCTCTCCCGCCACGGCACCCACCACTCTCTCGCTCCCCACGAAGTCCCCAACCGCGCCAACATCGCGGCCCTCCGCTCCCTCGGTGTCCGCTGCGTCATTGCCTTCTCCGCCGTCGGCTCGCTGCAGGAGGAGATCAAGCCCCGCGACTTTGTCGTCCCTGACCAAGTCATCGATCGCACCAAGGGCATCCGCCCGTTCACATTCTTCGAAGGAGGGATTGTCGGACACGTCGGGTTTGCGGACCCCTTCGATGAGCAGGTCGCCAAGGTCGTGAGGCGATGCGGACATGCGCTTGAGGGCGATGGTGTCAGGATGCACGATAAGGGTACCATTATTTGCATGGGTAAGTTCTCAGCGCTTGGGTGTCTCTAGCCGTACTGTCTTGGAGAATAAGTTTGCTAATAATATGTCTAAACAGAGGGACCACAATTCTCTACTCGCGCTGAATCGAACATGTACCGCTCGTGGGGCGGATCCGTCATCAACATGTCAGCCTTGCCCGAGGCCAAGCTGGCTCGCGAAGCCGAGATGGCATACCAGATGATCTGCATGGCGACCGACTACGACTGCTGGCACAGCAGCGAGGATGTCGATGTTGCCATGGTTATGGGCCACATGGCGGCTAACAGCACGAACGCTAAACACCTTGTTGGCGCTGTTCTGGATGAGCTATGCAAGCTGGAGAACACTGATGTGGTTAAGGCGAAGCATTGGGAGGGCATGACCACGCCGGCAGTGAAGTTTATCACAAAGCCTGAGGGTAGAGGGGCAGAGGCCGTGAAGAATGTAGAGTGGTTATTCCCTGGCATCTTTGAGAACTAAGATCTACAGTTTGGAGTTCACCAATAGAAATAACCGGGTATTGGGGATAGATACCTATTAGACATACAAATTAGGTTGGATAGGCATCAACTGCTTTTCATTTGGGCCAGTTAAGAGTGAAGGAAGCTTATTATATTCATGAACCTAAGAGCGAAAATACTATCGCTATAGTCTAGGTAAATGCCTCGCTATCCTATGGTATCATCATACACCTCAATAAATGCTGGCCCAACTCATGTGGTATTGCCATGCTGTGCTACTCGACACAAGCCACCCCATATTATGCCCCGCTGAATAACACCAATCCTACAAACCACCTTAGTAAGAGCGTCCCAACCATCCAGCAAAAATTGCCGGCATAGCTATACGCTTCCATACCCATACACATAACACTATCGTACACACGACGAGCAGCCGTAGTACCTTCACGATCATAATCCTGAGGCACAATTCGGCAAGTCCAAACAGGACAATGCCCGTCTTAATAATCCGAACGCCTAAACTCCTTGCGCGCCGTCAATGACCCGCACCCAGCAACAGCCGCCTGTTCTTCTTCAGCAGCTGGTTCAAGCTCTTCTCGAGCTTCTCCGTCTCCTTCTTTGCGCTCTGCATCGCAGTCTCGCTGTCCGACAGACTCAGCAGTGTGACATTGCCAAGTGGCTGTCCGCGGCTGCTCTCGCGCCCAACGGCGAAATGTGCAGTCATGCTTTCAAGTCCGCTAGCAAGGATGCCATCATGTCTGTTTCCGCCATATGGCCCCTCCTGGCCAGATCGGTTCTCCTGGGTTGGCGTATTATTGCCACCTTGGCCGTTTCCAGTGCCCCAGTTTGGCCAGGATTGAGTATCATTTGGACGGAGTATATCCGTATCCAGCGCGTTCGCATTGAGCGCACGCTCGAGCTGCGAGTTTGTCGAAAGCGACGGCAGCACGTACTGATTGATGTAACTCAAAGCCTCGTCCCGCTGAATCTTGCTAACTGGATCAAGTGGAGGAATTGTTAAGCTTCCATCCAGAGGAGGGAAGAAAGCGGGTGGCCCATTTGGTACAGCCCGGCCTCCGATAAGGGTAAAGCCATTGCTGGCATTGTGTCTAGCGGGCACAAAAGCTGCCGGGCCCGACTCCTGGAAAATGCGCGACTGAAGCTCCAAATAACGCTCTTCTTCGGCAAGAGTCAGGTTACGAACACAATCACCATTTGGCGTGAGCATGATTCTGTGAGACCCCTGCACAACTTTATGCACTGGCCTGCCCGAGAGCAACGCAGCACGATCTTCTTCAGTGATAACCAATTTGTGGTCAAGATCTTGCAGATCACCCTGAAATCCAGCGCGCTGGTTATAGCCTATTGGTGGTCTGAGAACAGCCAGCTTATCTGGTTGAGGTACCTCTCCATGGGAGAGCAAATCTTGCAGAACTGCCGATGGAGTCGGTACTGGCCTATCTGAAGTTTCATCGATAGTTTCCACAGTGGGAGCCGGGGGTTCCTGGTACGTCACCTCATCGGCATTTGAGTTGACTTCAACCTTAGGCTCAACTACAGGCTTGGGGGTTGTCTCAACTTCAGGGACCTTCTGTTTCTTTGAGGATTCTTGGCCATTGTTGGCCTTGGTTTCCTTCACCGGTTCCGTCTTTTCCAATTGTTTCGGTGTTGGAGGACGACTCGGAACAGGTGTTGGCGAACCAGCTTTGCTATTGACCTTTGCCTTCTTTTGCTTCTTCTTCCTGCCCATAATCGGCGCAATTTCTTCGGCCTCTGGAGTCTCTACCGCGGCAGTCTCTACCTCAGCCTTTTCCTTTCCTTTCATAGCCTCGCGGCGTTGCTTCTTCTGCTGGCTCTTCGTGGTAGTTCTCACTGGTGCAGAACCTACCCGAGTTGGCGGCGGGGAGCTAGGTCGGGACAAAGAAGCCGAAGTAAGAGAGGCGTTGTCTGAAATTATCTCACTTGCGGGGGTGCCCGGCCTCTCGAATCTAGAATTGGAGGAGACGCTGGGTTGACGACTACCAGAGATGGTTCCAGAGTAATTGGAAATTGCGGACAAAGGCTGTGCGGCACTAATGACAGGCGACTCGGTCTTTGTAGGTACGACTCGGATAGATTTAGGCCCTTTTGGTACCGCCGGTCCAGACGATGTGGCAGGGGTACTTGGTGGTAGCGGCGGGAATGCTGACGATTGGGCGGATGTGTTTGCCGTTGGTTCTTTGTCGACTGCATCTTTGGTTGACGATTGTGCCGGAACAGAAATGTTAAGTATGCCTGGCGTTGACTTCTTGGCAGCAGCCTTTGGGACAGTGTTCACAGCTGCAACGTTGCTTGGGGTTGCCAGTCCTTTCTTGCCTGCTGTCATGGCCCGGGGTCCAGACGGAATAGAAATCTCTTTTGCCTTTCCTTTCTCCAACACTGGAAAATCTTCTCGTTGAAGTGCTGGAGGCGCCATCGACTGTGCTGACTGAGAAGCAATTGCCTTCGTGAGGCCAGTGTCGTTTGCCAATGACTTAACATCTTCTTTTGCTTGCTCCCTCACTTCGGCCTTTGAGGCCCCCGGCTTCGGGACAACGACAGCTGGAACTGCGGTAGGTGTGGGTGGAATTGATACTGTTGAAAGTGGTGTACCAACTCTTGGCACATGCGTAGCGGCCACGCTTCGAGGTGGTGTGTATTGTGAAGGTGCCGGTATGGATGGAATCCGTGTCTGTGGTTTGGCCATCGCATCGTCGCGGGTTGGAGAAGGGTGTGCATGAGGTAGACTGAAACCGGGAGGAACTGATGGTGTTGACGTGCGGGAAGGCATCGAAAGATCATGGTGAAAAGCGCTCACACCAGCTTCTGAAACGCTCTCCGCTACCAGAGCATCCACGGAGTGGGATACATCGTCATCCATAGACAAGAGGTTATCATCTAAGAGCGAAGCTGTCAGCATAATTCCATACAAGTTTGAAAGGCAATTAAGACGTAAACGGAACGTATGGAAGTAGACAGGGCATGCTAGGCTCGTGGTCAATGATCTTGGCCAATGCTTATTGTCGATCACGGTGGAACAAAGTTACAATACAGGGTCCATCATCGTCTTTGCGTCTCGAATTCTTCTACTGGAGGCACAGATTTGTGTGAGAAAATTATATTGACCAACCACCCATCCTAGGGCGAGTGTAGGATAGGGGAATTAACGTACATGAAGAATGTCGAGACGTGACGATGACGAACCCATTGTAGTGCCTTCCCACCGCAATAAACAACGTGCAAAGCCGATTAAATCCCCATTGTCAAGCGCATAAAATAATGCTTGACGCCAAAGAGCTCCCCGCTGCCATGCAAGGGAGGCTATGCTAACACCAAATGTTGTGCCTTAAAAACAACCCTTTTCGGGGAAAACGCCATGTGCCGTAGGGTAACCGCTAATTAATGGCCCAACAAAATAACGCCCCATTGCCCTCCGGATTACCATCCGCCGCCGCCCCTGAATGCTGCGCCATACATCATGCTCTGATTGTACCCACCTTGTGCCTGCCCCCCAAACAGTCCCTGTCCAACTCCGGCATTGCTCTGTTGCTGGTGTGGCATCCTCGCCTGCAAGATATTTGGGTCCGCAAGATCGACTAGACCACTCCCCCCAGAGGAGGAAGTGTTAGCATGTCTGTGCTTCTTTCCCTTCTTCTTCTGCTTTGGACCAAAGTCTTGGAATGCTCCAGGCTGAGGACCATAGAGCGTTGCCAGGAGGCTAGAAGCAGGGGCTGGAGTGGAGGAAGACGGGTACTGATGAGAAAAAGGAAACATAAACTCACGCTTTCCAGCTTCGTGGCTCTGTCCTCCGCTTCCTCCGCTAATACCACCTCTATTTCGTAACATTTCCCGAATAATATCGTTATTATTATCTTTTCCCGCTGCCCCAAATCCCGCGCCGCCAAACTGAGACTGTCCGAACATTCCGCTAGGAGGGGTACCAGTTGATTTGAGCCCTGGTGGTGGCCCTGGTACTGTGGAACCATAAAATTGGTTGCCTTGCTGAAGTCCCATCATTGACGCTTGTTGTCCTAGCAGCTTTGAGCCTGTGGTAGACTTCGCGGCTGATGCAGAATCGCCACCGAAGTTATATCTGGATGACTGGCGATTGTGACCCTGTGGTTGGAACGTAGACTGAGAGCCCAATGCACCTATTCCTGGGGGGTATTGGTCCATGAAACCCGATTGCGGCTGGCCAGACTTCAATAACAAAAGCTGCTGCTGTTGTATTGGCGTTAGGGCGCGCCCGTTAACTGAGGGTAAATTGCCGATACTTGGCGAGAAATTCTGTCCTCCAATGCCGCCAAATGCACCGCTATCTTGAGAACTGCGCTGTATAGGTAGTTGAGCACTCGGGCGTCTTTGGTCATGAAAGCTTTGGCCTTGGCCACTCTCTCGGCCATCTTCCCTGTCTTCGGGCTCTCCGCCAAGTTGTCCACTTCCGCTTCCAGGCTCCTGCTCTTCTTGGGCTTCGGGGGCCGACCTCGTCTCTTCCTGAAGCTCTTGTTCTATGTGCAGACGGGTTGCTTCCTCTTGCTGTTCACGCGCCAACCGCCGCTTCAGGCCACCATTGTCGTCGAACAACGGCCACCATAGCTGCGAGTCTTCGTCGGTGCTTTCACTGGGAGATTCTGCCAATGTCGTAAGATAGTTTATAGATTTCAAGATCTGTGCCAGTACGGGGTCTGTTGGCGCCCTTGGTAGCAAATTTGGTTGTAGAGTTTCGGCGGTCGCATTATCTTGCGCCTGTGCAGTTCGATCTTGTGACGATTCAGTATCTTCCTCTTCATGAACAGGCGCTGGCAGTGATGCAGAAATAGCCGGGCTAGAAGCGGCAGCGCTAGTGGCAAGGCTTCCTCTCCTGCTTAGTTGTTGCCCTCCTTTCGCCCAACTCGCCGATGACGGCAGCGCTGATCCATCGGTACTGTCCAACTCGTCTTTGCTTGGGTCGCGCGCCATCACTTGAGATGCTGCTGCAACAGGCTGCGATTGTTGTATAGGTGCTTGGACTTGCGCTGCTTGCCGCGCAGCTTGTGCCGCAGGGCCAGAAAATGACGGAGGTCCAGGTAGTGGGCGCTGCGTGTTGACGCTATTGATCGTGGATAAGTCTTGTCGAGAATAACTGTCGTCATTGTCGCCTGGTTCGTGGAGAAACATGCACTGCTTATTTGTGCATATCTCGTTGCGGAGATAGGCAGAGCAATATTTAGTCGTTCCGAGTTGGGCTCGTAAAACCCTATCTCCGTTTTGAGAGCCGTTCACAGCGGCGATACATTTCGCTGCATCCTCCTTTTTTGCGAAGGTGACATAAACTCCAAGGGACCCATTATTCGGTGGTGCTTCGCCCTGCTTCGCTTTGCTGACAACTATTTTGACAATAGGTCCATATTGCCCAAAATATTTGTCGCCACGCAGTGTCTTCAGAAGATCCTGTTCCGGGATTCCAGGGCTGAGGCCAACAACGTATACCAAGTTCTTCTGGACTACTCGAAGCCCAGCTAAGTGCTTTCGGTTGAGGCTCTCTACTTCGCGTTTCTGAGCCTCCTTATGCCGTTGCTCTGCCTTCTTCTTCGCGTTCTTTTGGGCGTTTGCTTTAAATTGCGCGATCCTAGCCAAAGTATATTAGCCTTTATAACAGAGGCACCAAGTTATATGCTCATTAACATACTCTTCTTGTGTGACAACCTTCCACTCTATTGTCTTCTCATCGTATGGTCTCCTACATGCTGGACATAGACCATTCATGTTGTTTTTGATATTGTTGAAGCAGAACTGGCAGACCTAATTCAAAGGGTTAGGAGAAGTGATTCGATAGGTGCGCATTCGTAACTAAAGATTTAATCTTGGGGGGCGAGAGGTGGCCAAAATCACATACCTGATATCCACATGGACATGGTCGGAAGTTGCGATCTGAGAGATCAAACTCCTCCACACATAATGGACTATTCTGTTCGTTAGCAACTATCCAAGCTGAGGTTGTGAGCGGTGCGGTTTAGGCGTACCATGTAAGGTCATCATCGTCTATGAAGCTGTCCTGCTGAACTCTACTTGACGATGCCATGATATAAGAGGGCTGTGTATTGAATGAGTCGGTGTTGATGCGGGAGGAGATGTCAGATCTTATAGGCAGTCGAATGCCTTCTCAACGCATACAATGCGACGTATAAGAAAGGAAGGGTGGCGTTGCGGGTGTAGATAACTAAGGATTTGACGTGGTTTGAAAGGTCGAATCTGGAAGATGCGAACGCGCCTTAAACGACGCTAAATTTCGGTAATTTGCAACGTAGCAATCACGTGATCGGCGGACCTTCCTCGGATTGATGATGGTTTGTTGAAGTCGTCAAGCACTACAAGCCACCAAATACGATTGCAGGCCAACCCCTCCATTTCACGTCATGTCGATGAGACTCAGTCGTCCGCTGGCATCTGCCGCAAGGAAGGGAAGCCTCTGCTTTCTTACACCGGCCACCCGCAGAGCTGCCAACCTGGCGGCGGGGAGCGATGTTCCAAACCTGAGGTTTGCGAAACGACCGCGTATGCCATCCAAAGACTTCTTCCGACCTCAATTGAAGGCGCTAACTATGGACTAGCTATGGAAACAATAAACAAGCCGGTCGAAAACCCCGTTGATAAATATGCGTCGAGGTCCGAGGCTATGCACAAGTATGGTGCATACGTCTTGTCGTGTCTTCCAAAATACGTGCAGCAATACAGCGTCTGGAAGGATGAGCTCACAATCTACATTCCTCCTTCGGGAGTGATTCCGGTCATGACTTTCCTTAAGTGAGTACTTGGATGCTTTCCACACCACGCGGGGCCCGTCGCTTTAAAAACGGCACCTCCCCGCCTCAGAAACCGAACACAGAGCTAATGCCCTCATAGGAATCATACTGCTGCCGAATTCACCACGATTTCAGATATTACAGCCGTCGACTTCCCTACCCGCGATCAAAGATTCGAGGTCGTCTACAACCTTCTGAGCGTTCGTCACAACTCTCGGATACGCGTTAAGACCTACGCCGACGAGGCACAGCCTGTCCCGTCTATCACTAGCCTCTACGACGGTGCCAACTGGTATGAACGTGAGGTCTACGACATGTTTGGCGTGTTCTTCGTTGGACACCCCGATCTCCGCCGCATTATGACCGACTACGGGTTTGATGGCCACCCATTGAGAAAAGATTTCCCGCTTACGGGCTACACTGAGATTCGATACGACGAAGAGAAGAAGCGAATTGTTGTTGAGCCACTTGAGTTGACCCAGGCATTCAGAAACTTCGAGGGTGGAAGCAGCACATGGGAGCAAGTTGGAACCGGTATTGATCAGAAGCCAGAGTCATTTAAGCTCCCGACGCCAAAGCCAGAGGAGAAGACGGAGGAGCCTAAGAAATAGAGCGAACCAGACTGAGTGTACATATTGTCAATAATAGACGTCAGAGGCTTTCATACAGCGTTTGAAAATTGGTGCTAATGCGTGATTTTGTGTCATGCTGTTCTCCTTTGAGTCACTACGAGTGTAAGTTAAGCCAGTTCCTCTTGTCTCTACAGTACATTTGTTCCATTCTATTCTGTTTTACTTCAGTCGGTCACATGCTACGATATGCCATGGAAGATGCTTGGGAGTAGGCGTCGTTGGCGGCACGCCGGCGCCCCTGAGGCTCAAGTCGTAAGTTTGGCTCACACGCTACATGTTTCGTTCTTGCTCTACTCGTTTCTATCGGTCGCTGGCTAAATTAGAGCTTTGTGAGCCACTGGCTACATCGGAAGGTGTTCAGGGGAAAGGCTTCGTTAGCAGCACGCCAGTGCCTTGAAGTTCGAAGCTTAATTTTGAGCCTCAACGCCAAACATGCTTCTGGCTACAAGTTTATGTCAGACCCGGCGCAGAAAGAATACGCTTTGTTAGCAGAACCGAACTTTCTGGAGCTCTGTAAAGTATGAGTCAACGAGCTTCAACGCCCGACAAGCCTCTTGTATGCCAGTCAGCTGTTATTGGCGCCAGTGCATGGGCATTGTTAGCAGCGTGCCATACTTCTTGGAGCGTGCCATACTTTCTTGGAGCGTGCCATACTTTCCTGGAGCGAGCCATACTTCTTGGAGCGTGTCAGGCTTCGTGAAGCATGCCATTATTCGTAAAACTTGCCTGATGCTCTGATGATACGATGAGCTTCTGTCATTTGACTGCTGTTTAGTGCCAACAGCAAGTGGTATAAGAATCTCGCCCTTTTCCCACTTGCTTCCATCCCTCCATCATTCGTCCATACTCATCCAGGCGTACTCAAGCTCTGCACTGCCACCATCACCATCATAACCAGTGAACGATCTCTTCAAAGCACCAAAACTCATTTCCAAGAGTTAAGCACTCGCCGAAACCTCAAAAGCTTTCGATACGGACTTGTAAGACTCCTTTTGGCCGACAAGTATTACTCCTTGTGACGAATAACTGTGCTCGAGACATCCATTGCTCGACCGCCATCAACGGCTCAAGAAGCACTGCTCCGGAAAAGTACCGATATCAAAAGCTCCATCTTTCCATCCGTCACAATGCAGTCGATCGGAAATGCCTCGAGCAACATGGCTCGTCTCAGCTATTCATCGACGTCCAGCTGCGATTCATACAGCGCGTATAATCGCTCAAAGGCTGGTAAGTTCTCTTTTTTTGCACTGCTTCTCAAATCAATCTTTTAGATTCCATTCTCCACGATCAAACGTTTATTTTGCTTTGTTTCGCCTCTTCTCCTTGATTCCAGCTTGGAAGTCCAGCTTGGAACTCAGTCTGGACTGGGGCGTGATATTCCAGATTGTAAGTTCAGCTTGGGGCACAGTCTGGACTGGGGCGTGGTCCGGCTTGGAAGTCCAGCTTGGAACTCAGTCTCCAGACTGTGGCGTGAGGCTCCAGCTTGTGACTCAAGCTTGGGATTCTAGCTCATTCTTTAGCTTGTGAGTCAAGTTTGTGACCCAAGGTTGGAAGGTGCGACTAAGTGGGAAGGTGCGAAGTTGCGACCAAGTGGGAAGGCGCGGCCAAGTGGGCGTAATAGGGGTGGTCGTCGTCGACACGTGATAAATGCCACGTGATATTATTCACTTGGTCAATGAATGGTCATGAAAATATGAGAATGGAAAAGCTGACAGCGGCATGATAGAGGACAAAATCTACTATCTTCGTGACATCCTGACTCCATGCGAGTTTGACAAAGAAGTGGACATTGTGATGGAAAAGATGGCTCGCAAAGCCAAGGAAGAGGCGGCCGGGGGCCCAAAAACGCGCACAAGATTGATTAAGAAGATCAAAAGCATCTTTCGTCTTAACAGACTATATGATGAGTAGAGCCAACGGTTCAAGTTGTTCCGAGAGTGGTGAGTAGCTTGCAATTGTGGCGGCAAGAGAAACTGACAAGTTATTAGCCTGGCACACTGAGTATGTGAAACGAAAGGATGTCAAGGGGGCCATGGTTGGCGGTGGCCAAGAGAAACTCTCAGAGTATGCTTCATTCCCGTCAAATCCCAATACGCAGCTAACCGAATACAGTGCTCTGCATCAATCCTCAAATCACCGAGCCAAGAGGGCCATGGTTGGCGGCCGCCAAGAGCAACACTCCAGGTATGTTTCATTGTTGTCGCGCCCTGGAACCTGGCTGACCGGAAGCAGTTCTCATCATCAACCCTCAAAACATCAAGAGAGGGTGGCCATGGTTGGCGGTGACCGAGAGCAACTCTCTGAGTATGCTTCATTCCTGTCGGGCCATGAACCGTGGCTAATGAGGAACAGTGCTCAGCATCAAAAGCGCGCCATTAAATATGGCCCAGCACAGGATCACATCACAGATCCAAAGTAAGTTTTTGTGTTCCTGTTGAAAAATATGCGACTTAACGGTTGTTAGGCATCCAATCAGTTTTCGGAGATGGCCCGAGCAAAAATGATACTTGCAGACTGTCTACATTTCGTAGCAGTGACAGTGATTGGCAAACCACAGCACTCTTTCCCCACGATGGGTTTTAACGAGGCTGTTGGCATCACAAAGCGATTCATTCTGATAGATGCAATTGATTTTATTCAAATCAACTCCCAGCCTTCAAATGTCTCCTGTGAAACCTAGATATGATAACATAATCTCATAATACTCTCCACCCGATATCCATAATTCATCTCTTCTTATCATGTTCTCGCGTGCCATGATCGACTTGGGAAAAATTGGAGTAAAATAGACCCCCGACCAAACTGGGCTATGCAAAGTACAGTTAGTGTCCGAAGTATTTGAGTGGCCTTGTAGACAACGCAGAAAATTACAAGCTCACCTTCCTGTATTGATCTCCAAACCTCTCCTGTTGTGGCCTTCCTGGATGCACCATCCCCTCATGGCCATTCTCTTTATTCTGGGAATCCGCCGAACCGGCTTTTTCGAATCCCCTATCAACATTTTTGGAGGCTGGTGATTTAATTTCGTTGCCATTTTCATCGAGGGACTTCCCATGGCTTGTGAATGCCTTTTCGACATTTTTCATAGCCCGAGTGGTCATTTTGAGAATATTCGGGTGCCGTGGTTTCTAATAATTCCAACGATAAAATATCACAATTAAAAAATATGTCAAAGATATATTTAAGCAAAGAACAGCGACTCAATTGTATAATATATAACTACGGGGCCCAGCATAGTTTCCACAATATGTCGAATGTCGTCATGACGGATGTGATCCTCCAATGGTGACGTTTATAACCAAACTTATATCCAGTTGGGCGAAGAGCAAGCACGTGATTTGCAAATTCCGCATACATGGGCACGTGACATACCGCCTGACGTCAGTGCAACCGTCAAGGTACTGGGCGACTCATCCCAGTTCGAAACACGACCAGGCCGACGACAAACGAGATGACCATAACACAGCGGTTAGATTGAATCTTCGCACAGAGTAGTACTCATGGAATAAAGAACTTATCTACTATTCATCTAGCTTACTATTATCCCGCGGTTGCCTCCACTGATCGCCTGAAACACTGCGGCCCGGAGGACCCTCAAAGCGATAATGCGTCGAGCGTGGGAGGTCATCGCTGGCTTGATAACTCTTTCAAGTAGCGCTATTGCCGACCCATATACTCCCATCCACGAAGCCGGACGCTGCGCGATCCGGGGAACCTGTGGAAAGAAGTCATTTTTCGGACCGGAGCTACCATGCCCAGACAACGGGCTAGCACAACAACCCTCGCCGGAGACACGAAAACATTTGATCGAGCTCTGTGGAAGCAAATGGAGCGAAGGTCCAGTTTGTTGCGAGGGGAAGCAGCTGGATGATCTGGAGAGCAATCTCAAGAGGGCACAACCTATAATATCAGCGTGCCCCGCATGCAAGGAGAACTTCTTCAATCTGTTCTGCACGTTTACGTGTAGTCCAGACCAGAGCTTGTTTATCAATGTCACAGAGACAGAGCAGAAGGGAGATAAGTCCATCGTGACGGAGCTGGACCAGCTTGTGAGCGTTGAGTACGGCTCGGGGTTCTTCGACAGCTGCAAAGACGTCAAATTTGGGGCCGCAAATCAGAATGCAATGGACTTTATAGGTGGAGGGGCAAAAGATTATCCAGGGCTGTTGAAGTTTTTGGGTGATAAAAAGCTCCTTGTCGGAAGCCCGTTTCAAATCAACTTCCCGCTACCTTCCGACTACACAGAACCGAACATGAAGCCGACAGATATGGTACCGAAGAAGTGCAACGATGAAGACGAAGCATTCCGATGCGCTTGTGTGGACTGTCCAGCAGTTTGTCCAAAATTGGAGGAGGTAAAGGAGAACAAGGCGTGCCATGTTGGACCGTTACCCTGTCTCAGCTTTGGTGCCATTCTTACGTATGGTATATTTCTTGCACTACTTGCCACAGCCATTTTCGGGCATGTGGCTTGGGCAAAGCATTCGAAAAGAAGGAATCAGAGGTTACAGCTGTTACAAGACATATCTGCTAGCGATGACGAAGACGAAGAGGGCGATTTACTGGACAACGCCGCTCTGTATGATCGGCCACAGCAAAACTACAAAGTCAACACGATTATCGACAGTGCATTCTCAAAGCTTGGATACGCAGCAGCATCATTTCCTGGAATAAGCATTGGTTTTAGCGTCCTCGTCGTCGCACTTTTAAGTCTGGGGTGGATGAACTTTGATATCGAGAAGAACCCAGCCAGGCTTTGGGTCAGCCCTACATCTGCAGCGGCTAAGGAGAAGGCGTTTTTCGATGAAAGCTTCGGTCCATTCTACCGCGCCGAACAAGTCTTCCTTGTCAATGATACCCATCCTGATGGTCCAGGTCCTGTTCTGAGCTATGATACGTTGAAGTGGTGGTTTGACGTGGAAGATAGAGTGGGTGATCTCGTCGGTCCAAAGTACGGTGCTAAGCTCAATGATGTTTGTTTCAAGCCAATGGGCGATGCATGTGTTGTCCAGTCCGTGACTGGCTATTTTGGAAACGATATTACTACGGTCAACCCAAACACATGGAAGTCAGACCTGCAAGCCTGCGCGAAATCTCCGGTATTATGCCGACCAGAGTCTGGACAGCCGTTACCTCCGAATATGATACTTGGTGGATGGGAGGAGTCTGGCGACGTTGTCGACTCTACTGCTTTAATCGCAACCTGGGTTGTCAATAATTATGCTGAAGGATCCCCTGAAACAGAGCGAGCAATGGACTGGGAAACATCCCTCCGATCGTTACTGCTCAGCCTCCAAGGAGAAGCACAGGAACGCGGCCTTCGGTTATCTTTCTCCACGGAGATAAGTCTTGAGGCCGAACTTAACAAGTCGACCAACACCGACGCCAAGATTGTGGTTATCAGTTATTTTATCATGTTCTTCTACGCCTCGTTGGCACTGGGCTCCACCTCTCTGTCGCTGGTGTCACTGTTCCGAAATCCTTCAATCGCGCTTGTACAATCCAAGTTTACTCTTGGTGTCGTAGGTATTATCATCGTTTTGATGTCGATTTCGGCTTCCGTGGGGTTATTCAGTGCCCTCGGAATCAAAGTGACCCTCATCATCGCCGAGGTCATTCCTTTCATTGTTCTGGCCGTTGGCGTGGATAACATTTTCCTCATTGTTCATGAGTTCGAACGTGTCAACCTCAGTCACCCAGACGAGATTGTGGAGGTCCGCATTGGAAAGGCTCTTGGGCGCATGGGGCCATCGATTCTATTGTCAGCTTCGACTGAGACAATGGCTTTCGCACTCGGTGCCTTTGTAGGCATGCCTGCTGTTCGGAACTTTGCTATCTATGCAGCTGGGGCTGTTTTCATCAATGCGATCCTCCAGGTAACCATGTTTATCTCCGTGCTGGCTTTGAATCAACGTCGGGTGGAGGATAACAGAGCCGACTGCTTCCCATGCGTTCAAGTCAAGAGCGCCCGTGTACACCTCGGTACCGATATCAATGGTAACCCTCGCTACTACGAAGGTTCAGATGAGGGTGCCCTGGAGAAATACATCCGCAAGACATACACGCCTTCCTTGCTCGGCCGAAAGATGAAAGTTTTTGTCGTTGTTTTCTTCTTTGGCCTCTTCGCTACAGGCGTCTCATTGTTCCCAGAGGTCAAGTTGGGTCTTGACCAGCGAGTTGCAATCCCAGATGACTCCTATCTGATCCCATACTTTAACGACTTGTATGCCTACTTCGACGCCGGGCCACCTGTGTACTTCGTCACCCGTGGGCTGAACGCGACAGAGCGTGAACATCAGCAGCAAATATGCTCTCGTTTCACAACCTGCGAGTCGCTATCCTTGACCAACGTCTTGGAGCAGGAACGCAAGCGACCTGAGATATCGTACATTGCGGCGCCAGCGGCAAGCTGGATCGATGATTACTTCCGCTGGCTGAACCCAGAAGAAGAATGCTGCATGGAAAATGGAGTCCCATGCTTCCAAGAGCGTGACCCAGCATGGAATATTACTCTGCACGGCATGCCAGAGGGTCATGAGTTCGTCGACTACCTACAACGATGGATCAAAGAGCCCGTAAACGATGATTGTCCGCTTGGCGGAAAGGCAGCCTATGGCAATGCTCTCGTCATCGATAAGGAGGCGACTACCATCCCGGCGAGTCACTTCAGAACTAGCCATACGCCATTGAGGAGCCAGGAAGATTTTATTGATGCGTATGCCTCTGCAAGACGTATTGCAGATGCGGTGTCGAAACGCACAGGGATCGAAGTGTATCCATACTCACTGTTCTACATCTACTTCGACCAGTACGCATCGATCGTGTCGCTGACTACGCAACTCCTCCTGTCGGCACTCGCAATCATCCTGCTCATCACAACACTGCTTCTTGGAAGTCTGCAAACCGCAATGGTCGTCACAGGTACTGTGGCAATGATAGTCACCGATATCATCGGAACGATGGCCCTCTTCAACGTCTCCCTAAACGCCGTCTCTCTCGTCAACCTAATAATCTGCATCGGAATCGGCGTCGAGTTCTGCGCCCACATCGCGCGCGCCTACACCTACCCCTCCGTCTCCCTGCTCGCCCGCGCACCCGCATCCTTCCGCGGCCGCGATGCCCGAGCCTGGGTCTCCCTGGTGAATGTCGGCGGTTCAGTATTCAGCGGGATCACAATCACGAAGCTGCTTGGGGTCTGCGTGCTGGCGTTCACGAAGAGCAAGATTTTCGAGCTCTACTATTTCCGCATCTGGCTGGCGCTGGTGGTGTTCGCGGCGAGTCATGCGCTGGTGTTCTTGCCGGTGATGTTGAGCTTGGTAGGGGGGGATGGGTGGAAGGATTCGGAGGGGGATGGGGGTTTGGAGGAGGACTTGACGAGTCGGAGGCATAGGGCGTTTATGCCGGAGGATGAGGATAGTGAGGAGGAGTACTAGGGGGGTTCTAGAAGCTATTTTGGGGCGAAAGCGGCATTTGGTATTTGGATATTGGAGTTAGTGTAGATGCATCATGTTGTTCTATAGTTGTAGATATAATATTGTCATCTGGTTAAATCATTCTGCTATTTTCTTGTGGGTGGCGTCAAGGCAGTACCGCAATGCCCGTGACTTTGGTTTAAGTCTTCATACTGGTACACAACAGGTGGCAAATAACGACGGGAATCACATGAGGCTGTACTTCCTGCTCCCATACCAAGTATCACCAACATGGTGCCTTTAAGCTCAGCCTTGCCAAAATGGAGAGGTCAAGGAGTTCATGATTGTGGAGGTGGCTCTCCCTTCCCATTCGCTCCCCTTTACTTGCTCAACAGACTTGGCACCCCCTCGGTTACGTCCGCCCGTCCATCGTGCGGGACGAGAAAGTATAAAGACATGAATCATGTCCAGAGCGGCAATATTGCGGTTCGATCACTTTCTAGTTGATACTAGCTGCTACCTTTCAAATGGTTTATTATGTCAATAAATGTTCTCGAACACCCAGATTCAGTGTTGACTCAATGGCCAAGCACACCAAGGCCGCTGGTTAGTATATTGAGTTTTTATTGCGGTTCATTTGGGTGGATTATTAAGCACGAATACTTGCGGTTTTTGTGCGGTGCGCGTTTTGTGCGTGTTTTAGCCACCCGCAAATGACATAGTAGTGTCACAAAGAAAATATATGAAGGCACAAACATCGCAAAGGTAGTAACATACACATATATATCGCCATAAGAAGCCCTCTTCTTATGATTTAATTCCATACTTCTCTATTTTTGCGGAGGTGTGTCCGGCTTTACTTACCATAAGCTTCATTTACATTCGGCGAAATGGACCCTTCCACCCCACCCCCCGCGACCATGGAGACCTCGTTTCTCCTCTCAAATCTCCACTGCCCTTCCTGCGTGGCTAATATAGAGAATGCGCTTTACGCGCTATCCCCGAGGCCACTTAATGTATCGCCGTCGATCGTCACGTCGTGGGTGACCGTGACGCACCCCAGAGCCCTGGATATATGCAGCATAAATGATGCACTCACGGAGGCAGGGTTCGGTATATGCAGTGTTACTGAAAATGGCATCGCACGAGACGTGGCTACTTCAGATGGATCGGCATTTGGAGATGTCCACGGGACTCTTGATTCGATTCTCGAACGCAGTGAATGGTTCGGCGGGCCGAGGCATTCAGGCAGAAGTGAGGATTTAGAGAGGCTCAAGACAAGACACATTCAGGACTGCGAATTATGCAGGACAGAAGGATATCAGAGCACGAAGCCAAGCGGAAAATTAACAGACACGACTTCGCACCAGCCTCTTTTACAACCGGATACTCATGTCGAAACCATGGATTCGCAGGCCCAGCTGTCGTCGCCGTCGTCGCAGGAACCTTTTGTGGTTGTCGATGGAGGAGGAGAACAGGACGTCTGGCGCGCAAGTATCGCTGTTGGGGGGATGACTTGCGCGTCCTGCTCGAATGCTATTACGACAGAGCTTGAGAAGAAGAGTTGGGTGAAGAACGTCTCTGTCAACCTCATCTCCAACAGCGCGACCGTTGACGTTATTGGCAAAAATTATGTCGATGAATTGATAACTACTATCGAGGACCTCGGATACGAAGCGCTTCTAAATAGTCTAGCGGATGCGAATGCTGGAAAGGAGAAAGACTTATGGCGGGCAAGCATAGCGGTCGGCGGAATGACCTGCGGATCTTGTGCTGCTGCGATCACAAATGCTTTACAGAAAAAGGACTGGGTTAAGGACGTCACGGTGAATCTGATCGCAAATAGCGCCAGTGTCGATTTCAAGGGTAAGGCCCACCTAGACGAGATCGTGAAGATGATCGAGGACCTCGGGTACGAAGCAACGCTCGACAAGGCTATAGAGTTGGGGCAGTCACCAGAGGCCACCCAGCGACGAACTGTTGAAATCAACGTCTCACAAATGTTCTGCAACCACTGCCCAGAGAAAGTCATCCAATCCCTCGATGTCTTTGGAGACGCTATTCGCATCGAGAAGCCGCTGAGTATCAAAGACCCAGTTCTAAAGCTGAGCTATGTCCCTCGACTACCGGATTTCACTATTAGAGACATCATTGCCACGATATCAGGGCTTGATCCCAAGTTCGACGTTTCGATTTTCCACCCACCGACTCTCGAAGAGCGCTCTCATGCACTTCACGCTCAACAACAAAGGCGCCTACTCATCCGCGTCGCCCTCACGATCATCATCGCAATTCCAACCTTCGTAATTGGCATTGTTTTCATGAGTCTCGTTCCTTCTTCCAATCGCAGCAAGCACTGGTTTATGACACCCTGGAAAGCAGGTGTCAGCCGCACGCAATGGCTCCTATTACTCCTTGCCACGCCCGTATACTTCCTCGCGGCAGACGTCTTCCACAGACGTGCCATTAAGGAGATTCACTTCCTGTGGCGCCGTGGCAACAAGACGCCCATACTGCAGCGCTTCTACCGGTTCGGCAGCATGAACATGTTAATGTCTCTCGGAACCTCGATCGCATATTGGGCCTCTGTCGGACAACTGATTTCTGCGGGTGCCAACCCCTCATTAGGAGTCGATGAGAGCAGCTTCTACTTCGACTCAGTCGTCTTCCTCACCATGTTCCTTCTAATCGGACGATACATCGAAGCTTACAGCAAGTCTCGCACTGGAGATGCCGTTACACTTCTGACGAAGCTTCGCCCAACTTCTGCAGTCTTGGTTCACCCGTCGAATGGTCAATTGTCCCAGGTGCCCGTTGATCTCCTCGAGCTTGGCGACACTGTACGCGTATTACACGGCGCCTCACCCCCTGCGGATGGCGAGATCACTGGCGGTGAGACAGAATTTGACGAGTCTAGTCTTACAGGCGAAAGCAAACCTGTCAAAAAGCAAATCGGCTCGTTGGTCTTCTCTGGTACTATCAACAAAGGTTCCCCAGTCACCGTGGCAATCAACAGTGCCTCGGGTTCGGCGATGCTTGACCAAATTGTCCAAGCCGTTCGCGAAGGGCAGACGAAACGTGCTCCGATTGAGCGTATGGCAGACTCTCTCACATCTTACTTTGTCCCAGCCATCACTGCGCTCGCTATATTAACCTGGATTATCTGGCTCTCCCTCGGCCTGAGCGGCGTCCTTCCTGACGACTACCTCGATGGTCACCACTCTCAAGGCGGTTGGGTAACCTGGTCCCTGCAATTTGCCATTGCCGTCTTCGTCGTAGCTTGCCCCTGTGGACTTGCACTCGCTGCCCCAACAGCACTTTTTGTCGGTGGCGGCCTCGCCGCACAGCATGGTATCCTAGTTAAAGGCGGTGGCTCTGCATTCGAGAAGGCCAGCCGCCTCGATACCATCGTCTTCGACAAGACTGGCACACTTACCATGGGCGGCGACCCAGCCGTGACCGAGTACCTCTCCCTCAGTTCTTCGGATACGGCCCACCTTGTCCTCGCCGAGCGCACTCTTCTCTCCCTAATATCGGCTGCCGAAGACAACAGCACGCACACACTCGCAAAGGCGCTCGTATCTTTCTGCGCCGCACAACCCACGGCAGAAATCGAAGACGTACACGAGAAACCCCGCCTTCTCGAGGTCCACGAGCTTCCCGGCCGCGGCATGCGCGCCCTCGCCATGTTGGACCAGGTCCTCACCGAGATTCTAATCGGCAACGAAGCCCTCATGAGCGAATACTCCATTCCCGTCCCGGAATCCGCTTCCACCATCCTCTCATCCTGGAAGCGCGAGGGGGACAGCGTAGTCCTAGTCGGGACCTCGCGACCACACCCACCTTCCACATCAACCACACCAGCACCCTCCGAACCATTCCGCCACCTCTCCGCTATGTTCGCCGTCTCTGACCCTATCCGCCCCTCCGCCCCGGGAATCATCCGCGCCCTCCACGACGCGGGTACATCAACCTGGCTCCTAACGGGCGATAACCCCATCACCGCCCACGCTATCGGTCTGAAACTCGGCATCCTCCCACAAAATATCATCGCTGGCGTCCTCCCCGCCGAAAAGGCTGACCGCATCCGCGATCTCCAACGCAGCATGCCAACTTCGGGAGGTTCTTCCCGCCGGGCACTCGTCGGAATGGTAGGGGACGGTATCAACGACGCGCCTGCCCTCGCTGCAGCGGACGTCGGCATCGCCATGGGCGCTGGTAGCGACATCGCCATCTCGGCTGCGGAATTCGTGCTCGTTTCGTCCGAGCTGCGCGCACTTACCACGCTGCTGCATCTCAGCCGCGTTGTGTTCCGCCGCATCAAGTTCAACTTTGCATGGGCGCTTGTGTATAACATGGTTGCGTTACCTGTGGCGGCGGGTGCGTTTTTCGCGCTCACGCCGGGCGGGACGCATGTTAGACTCGATCCTGTGTGGGCGAGTTTGGCGATGGCGGCGAGCTCGGTGAGCGTGGTTTGTAGTAGTTTAGCGTTGAGGTGGAGGGTTCCGGGGATTGGGTTTAGGGTGAATAAGGCGTTGGAGGGGGAGGAGGAGAGGCCTACTGTTAGGGGGCCGATATTGTGAGGATGATAATGGATAGGGATGTGGGAATGTAATATATGATAGTGATGCATTTGAAGCGGTTGCGATGTATATAGCCTTAGGAGAATATGCATAGAAATACTCGGCACGGAGTGCTGAAATGACAAGAATTATCATAAGAACCGCCCTCATTTTCGGCTACAGAGGGATTCCACCTATAGGGTCAAATGCTATTGATTCTCGACTAGTTTGGTCCTGCCCTGTGGGATGCTGCGAGCGAGTAGAAGCCGTCTATCGATACAGTTGAAGCTACCTAAAGCAACTCATAAATCATAAATGACCACTGTGCCATAGCTGGGCAAATAAGGAAACAGCAGGGTCAAACGATGAGCTCAAATTTCGCGGAAGAAGGAAGGAGCTTTGCAGGGTGGTCGATGAGAAGAAGTCAGCGGTAGAATTTGCAGTGACCGGAGCCATATTTGGTGATGGCACTTGCTGTCGTTAACTTCTTGTCACCGTTATTCTAGATCTTGCTGTCGTTATTCTACTGCTGTCATCTCCTCAGCTTACCGCCATTGGCTTTACAAACCTGGTAGTGAATCTTCCCTTTCAAATAAACTCACTGCTCCAGCTATAAGCACCATTAAGTATCATCGCGATGACTTCTGATTGCTATTTTTCTAGCTTCCTTTTCCCCATGGGGCGTTCTTCTCCTTCTTCCGACTTTGCTGCTGACTTTGTAGCTGACTTTGCACCCACGGACTCTGGTGCCACTGCCTTCGCACTCACAGATTTTCGTTAATCCCGCTTCTCACAGCATATCTTCGACCATAGCCATTTCCTTTGCATCTCGCCTTTGTCTATGACTTCCCTGGGAATGGAGGGGAATCGGCTCCAGAGGTCCTGGTTATACTTGCCGAAAGAGATTTCTGCGGCACGTTGTTTTGGCGACAACAGGATTACTCTGTATTCACGGCAGCGGCGGCGTTTCAGAGGACAACAACAATGCTGCATTAAAATTTGTATTTGCCTGCTCTGTTAATAGACAGCTTGGGATTTCATATCGATTTGGAACGGCTACGACTTATACAGCTTCACGCAGATGCATAACATTATAAATTCTCCTTGTTCCTCCTCACCTTCTTACATAACATCACTGATCGTACTTGCAGGTCACCTCTGACGGCCTCTGTGGGCGCCGTTCCTGCACAGCAACCAAACCTGTGTTGTATTCCGTCTTCACCATCGTTTTCCGTAAAGTTAGCCAGCTGTCGTAACGACGGCGGCGGAGCACAACGACGGTATAAGCGTAGCGACAAGAGTAGCGTGATGACAGAAGGGGCGTAACGACAGCAAGATCCCAAACCTTCCTGGTCCTCTTTCCTTGGACCCAGGAGCACGGTGGGGGTCAGAATCGTCCTCGTCTTCCCCGGGAAACGGCGTGTCACTCTGCGTACTAGCATTTTCTTGATCTGGTTGATGCAGCGAATAGGCGTGTATTTATAGCCCTTTGGCCTGGTATATCGTTCAGCTATTTTACAATATTTGGACAGGGGCTCTGGATACGTAAAATCATTCTCGAGTGCTCATCATATCTCCTCCGGTCTCATAGAAAAGGCTGTGATAGCCACGTTCTCACAGTCCATCTGGTAACTGGCCTCAATGCTCGGGCCCATATCAAGTGAACTTTGGATATTTTACCACATTGTAACTCCATACACCAACTTATATACACCCCCTCCCCCCGATCACCCAACCTTCCCTGCCTCCCTCCTCCGAAACCTAACCTCAAATCCCAACTGCCTAACAAACCACGAATTCCACAGTCTCCACTCCTTCCTCCCATCCGCAAAATCCACCTCAAACTCCCTCAACAAACTCGGCACAACCTTATAAATCTCCAACAAACTAATATTCTTCCCAATACACGTCCGGCTCCCACTCCCGAAATGAAACATCGCTGCGTTCATCGCCGCAATTCTCTCCGCTTCGTCTTTGCCGTCCACCGTCGCGCCGCTACGAGCAAGCCATCGCTCGGGCCGGAAGAACGAGGCGTCGGATCCGAAGATGGAAGGGTTACGGTGGAGAACCCATGCTGAGCAGCCTACGATCGTGCCGCCGGGGATGAAGTGGCCGGCGATTGTGGCACCCCCGACTGGAACGACGCGCTCGAGTGGTAGCCCCGCCGCGGGGTGTATGCGGAAAGCCTCCTTGACCACCGCATCTAAATACGGGAGCTGCTGCGCCTCAGCCCACGATACGACGCCCGGCGTCTCATCCGCGAATACGCCGCGGCGCTCTGCGTCGTCCAGCTCGGCGAGGAGGCGGGTGAGGTAAGGGGGGTTGCGGAGGAGGTGGTAGAAGATTGCGGAAAGCGAAATGGCCGTTGTTTCTGACCCAGCGAAGGCCATAGATACGGCGAGGGTGAGGACTTCTTTCTGGGTGACTGTTTCGGGGTGAATTTGTTGGGCGGCTATGAATTTGGAGAGCAGGTCTGGGGGGGAGGAGGAAGCGGGTTTACTAGGCGACGAGGCCATGCGCTCTTCGAGGCGGGCGCGGGCGAAGCGGGCGACGGGGAAGGTGGCGTCGATGAAACCGTATTGGGCTGCGAGGAGGTAGAGGGGATTTTTAAGGAGGAGGAGGTCGAGGAAGGGGATTTGGCCAATGGGGGCAACGTAGCTGAAGAGCTTGCCGAGGTACGAGATTATGCCCTCGATGTCCTCGTTGCGCTCAATGAAGCCGTGGCGCTCGGAGTAGGTCATGTTGCCGATAACGTCGAAGGCGTAGTACTGCAGCCAGCGCGCGAAGTCGCAGATGGCGCCGGGGGCGGCGTAGAGCTTGTCGGTTTGGGAGAGGAAGAGGGCCGTGGTGCTGTCGACGAAGGGCTCGTACTGCACGAGGGTTGACATGGAGAAGGCAGAGTTGACGGAGCGGCGTAAACCGGCGTGGAAGGTCTCGTCCGTGGTGGAGAACAGGCTAGGGAGGCGATGGCCAGCCGACACGGACTGCTGGACAGGGTAGAATTGGCTCTTGATGAAGCCCTTGTTGAGGCCATAGATGTCTTTGACGGCTCTGGGGTCGGCGAAGCTGAGATAGTTGGGCCCGAGACGCACCACGTCGCCGTGCTCCTTGTGCAGGCGGATATGCGTAACCTCGGGGCGGCGCTTTAAGACATCCCAGAAGCGCCACCAGTTGGTTATGCGCGCCAGAGCTGGGCCGGGGTACTGGTTGAGGCCGTTGTGGTAATAGTTTCTAGCAAAATGGATAATGATGATGACGGCCAGGGCAGAAGGCCAATGCCGTGCCATAACGGCGACAATGTCTTCGAGCACCATTGTGAAGCGCGCGTTGACAGGAACAAAGGAAAGCAGACGTGACGACGGCGATAAAAAGTCACTCAGACGACGTCGTTGCAGTATAAGCAGCTGTGAGACATGCTTGCTGCGTAACATATAAGAAAGGAAGCAACGACTCTACCTCAGATATGTATATATGCAACAACTTTACCTTCCCCTCCATCCCATCTCCACATCTTGCATCATCCCGAGCCCAGTCGATCACCGCCATCGCGCCTGCGTCGAAATGAACTCACAAGTAGACGCAACCATAGGCTCTCCGGGCTCCACACAACTGCCGATACATGCCCGGCCATCGACAAGCGCCCGGCGCGGCGTCACACGCCCGTCCGTAGCTGGGCCGGAAGCGGGAGTGGAGATGGATAATGGATGGGACAAGAGGTGGTAGGGTAGCCTGGTGGAGTTTATACGTTAATTCCCGGTGCCGACGAAGGCTAGAGGCGATCGATAGCGATAGCAGGTGGTTGTTGTCTCACTGCCCAGAGCGATCTGAGATGGCGATGGTTGGAGGTTTGTTTTTCGGCAGTTCCTTTCGGCGCATACTTATGCATATTGGCCATATTGGCGCATACAATTCAATATACAACCATGCGCCTTGACGCGCGAGCGCATGCATAATTGCCAGTGTCCACAGCTGTGCTTACCTTTCAACCCCGCGGCACGGCCTACCATCCTTGAAGTTGTAGGCCGTGCAAGGTGATGAATCCTTCCAGCAACCAGGGCCAGAGCGCTGACTGACATCGATATTGCCACAGGGGAGAACCGCCGTAAGTTACGCTGGGCAGACCCTTTCCAGTGCTTACGTGGGGCAATAACTGGGGACTCAAGATCAGAAGGCGGGGGACGGCGGGGTGCTACGTCCGGGGGTAGCTCCACGCTCTCCACAGGGCCACTTTTCAACATTTCACCCACCGAGCACCCCGCTTGGCGCGGCAAATCGAAACGGACTCGTCTGTGGACGATATCGAAGTGCCGATGCTCTCCTTCTGATAATGGTAATAGACGATATGCAGGGCCCTTGACGATATCGTATGATTTCAATATCCATTCAATGGCCCAGCAGTCAGCCACCTTACGCACCCCTCTCTTAGTCCGCTGGAGAATATGCACGTCTGGCAACCGTTGAGAGGTCAGCGCGGCGCTACACAAACTGCTAACTTGCAGCCCACCCCGCCGCTATTGAAGATCGACATTGCTGACTATGTCTCTTCTCCGGAACTGCGCCGAAGATAAGGGCTTTGCGCGATGTGGCATACTCTATATGCCACAGAGGAACCTGGCTCGCGGCAATAGATGAACCGAACATCGGCCGCCGGTCTCTTTCATAACCAAGCACAACGGCCCTTTGAATCCTGCAGTATCCAGTGGCAAGGGAGTCTGCATATACTGTATCCTCCCTGTATGCGCTGCACCCCTCTACCCAGAGCGATTGCCGTCTTCAGTAACCGCAAGCGAGGTAAGCGGGCTAGAACGCAACATGGGATATATACACAAAACGCAGCTATACCATCTGATCAACCCCAGCTACCCGTCCCCGGGATTTTCTTTACCCGCCTGGCATTTTGATTTCAGACGGCATGTGTAGAGAAGCGTGCCGTGAAGAAAAAGGGGGCTTCCAAACTGAATTTATACTTCATGTTCTGAGTGTAATTTTTGCTACGAGTGGCGTGAAGCTACAAAGCTAATCATGGCCTATATCGACAATAAGTCTATCAATGGTAGCGATACCCCCTCGTCGACAGATCCTCTATGTCTACATATCATCTTTCATCCCCAAAACACCCCCCTCCCAACGCCTCATCCAACACCCTTCCCAGACCAAGCAAAATCACCCATAAGCAGCCATAGCCTCCTCCTCATCATCCCAATTCTCCAGCTCCTTAATCGGCTCCCTCCCCCCCTCCTCCATCCACTCCTCCAAATCCACCTCCTTCTTCTTCTTCGCTGGCGGCTGCACCTTCGGATGCTTCATCGCCTTATTAACACTATACAAACTACCATAAAACTCCCCCACCCTCGGATGCGCCATCACCGCCCTCGGATTAAAATTCTGCACCCACAATCCCTCCTGCGTCGTCGCACGACTAAGCGCCACATACGCCTGCCCATTCTCAAACACCTTGCGCAAATCAACCTTCACCCGCTCCAGCGTCTGCCCCTGCGCTTTGTGGATCGAAAGCGCCCACGCTAGGATCAGCGGAATCTGCCGCCGCTGCGCCTGTACTTCGCCGTTCGGGAGCTCGACTTTCCAGTCCTCGGGCTGGCAGAGAAGGACCCGAGACGTGCCGTCCGCGGCGAAGAAGCGCACGAGGGGGTACTCTTTGCCCGTGTCGGCGATGAGGTCTTTGTTCATCATGCCGCGGACGCGGCGTTTTGCTTCGCGGGTGGCGTCGTGTTCGTCACCGTCGGAGCCGGCGTCGTCGAGGGGGTCGAGGTCGACGCCTTCGTAGACTTCGAAGGTTTTTTCGTTCATGAAGCCGATTACTTTGCCGATGGAGCCGTTGACGAGGTTGTCATCCATGTTCTTGATCAGCATGACTTGCGCGTGCTTCTTGAGCTCGAGTTTCTTGGGCGCCATGAAGTTCTGGCATAGGCGTTCGAGTTGTTGCGGGTCGCGAACGCTGCCGGTGTCTTCGGCTAGGTATAGTTTGCCGGATCCCTTTAGTTGACGCATCTTCATGAAGTTGGAGTTTTCAACCTCGTTTCTTGTTGGGAATCTGTTTTTATTAGCTCGGATTCGACGACAAGCTTGAGAAGGTCACAACTTACAGCTCAGTTGCATCAAGACCAGAGGCCTCTAGAGGCCTATCCAGCTTCCTGAAATTCTTCATTGTCGCATCACTAATCTTACCCAGTCGCATTTCATTAAGCATGTTGGCGAATTCTGCGTGTAGGGTTAGCTAACAATGTACTTGCAAATGATCGTTGACTCGGCCTACCTGGATCACGCTGTCTGAAAACCTCAGTCAACCCAATAGTGTGATGGATGGAAGTTGACCAGGTATCTGCATCGAAAGCAAATTTAACCTGCTTGCCATAATCCGGCACCGGCGGCAACTGGAAGAAATCCCCCGTAACAACCAGCTGAATCCCACCAAACGGCCTTCCATTCTTCCTGATGAACCTCGCAATGCCTTCCAGCTTATCGAAGAGTTCCCCATCAACCATAGACACCTCATCAACGACCAGAACCTTCGTCCTCAACCACCGATTCTTCGCCTTCTGGTTCCTCATAATCTTCTTCACCAAGTCAGGCACAGGCTCCTTCCCAAGCCCAATCCCACCAAAACTATGCAACGTAACACCGCCGATATTGCACGCAGCTAAACCAGTAGACGCCGTGACAGCAACCCTATCAGGCTCCCTCTTGTAAACTTTGCGCAGCTCGGCGATAATAGCTCTCATCAGCACAGACTTTCCCGTTCCTGCAGAACCAGTGAAGAAAACGCTTTTCTTCTGTTGAGTCACTAGTTCCAAGACGTTGCTCTGCTCGCCGCTGAGGAATATGTTGCCTGGCTTGTCTGACTTGTCTGTCTTGGTGGTCCCTTTCGTGCTAGACTTGAACATATCCGTTATAGCTGAATTCTCTCGCTTCGCTCTGAGTGATTTCTGCTGCTCTTTGAAAGCTCCCCGTTTGTCCTTGATAGCGCTCGCTGTGGTATTCCAGGGTAGAGATTTTTCTTTCGGTAACGGGGTGAAGCTATCTTCGTCTTGTTGGTTTGATGTGACACTGGGGCGCTCTCTGGTACAGCTCCCAGAATAATGACCATATCCATGACACTTAAAGCATTTAGTACCGCTGGGTACCTGATCTCTCGGTTGTGACTGCGTCTCCTTCTCTTCCGCCGCCCGCTGTGCCCAAGGAGTTGTCCTCCGCTTCGCCGGTCGAGGGTTCGCATCAATTGACGGCTCAGACGATATTAAGTTTGTAATTGGTTCTTGCTCTTGGAAACTCGATCGTTTCGCTCCTGCCCCTGGAGGCGGCGCCAAATGTGCCTGTGGAGATGACGACCACGGTATAGCACCACTGCTGGGATTGACGAGATGTTGGGGAGTTGCTGACAACTTCGGTGGAGGCATTGACGCTGGTAAGTCAGTATTATTCGGGGATATCGAGGCTAATGGCTGTCTAGGCGCACTCAAGGTTGGTAATGCCAGCGGGTACTCCACTTCCAAATCCAGATCACTGTCATCGTCGAAGTCGTCAAAGTCGAATTCGACGGGTTGTGGAGCGTGGGATTTGCTTGGAGCTTCGTCCGTTAAGTCGACTATGTCGGGGCCGGCATTGATAACCACTGCTGCCTTTGTAACAACCTGTGATTCCTGGTTAATTTTGTCTTCCCTTAAACCTGAGCTGGTCTCCCATACCTTATCCACGACAGAACCTTGCCTGCCTGGGCCCGCTGAAAACCCCCTCATCGCCGATGAAGTCTCTGCATATCCATTCGACGTGACAGTCCCCGCCGTAGTCGGCCTCGAAAACGCAGAAGCCGAATTCGTCCTCGCAAACACAGGTGCACTAGACACAATCGTCGGGCCCGGAGACACCGGTCTAGCCCACCCACTAATGCTCTTCCTACTATTATCCTTCTTCCCATTCTTCAACATATCATCCACGCCCTGCGACGACCCCGGGGACTTAGTCCCCTTCGCCGTTGCCGCTGCCGCTACCGCCTCCTTCCGCTGCGGCGGCGGCTGGAAACTCTGCACTGCCCTCCCTAACATTGCGTCGGCAATGCTGGAGTATCCAGCTGTTCGACCGTATGCGACGGATGCATCCAACAGCGGGATGGGGATGAGGACTCGACGGGCTTGCTGGCCGGGGAGGGGCGTCTTCCAGCAACTCGCACGCAGGAGAGGGGTTGCTGTGGAGAATGCCGAAAAGCGTCGTCGAGCAGATATCATGCAATCGACTTTTTAGAGGCCCTCAATAATTTTCTGGCCGCGTGTCTGTAGGTGAAAGGGCGGCTATTGGCACATAGCTGCTTCGTTGGTTTTGTGGGTAGCAGAGTCGTGGAGTTTGTTCAATTGTTTCCCTATGATTTGGAGTACGTACCCTCTCTCACGCATAGTTGACGCGGTTTGACGCGACTCTCTTGGGGATTTCAAAGTGGTGGTTTGCACGGACCATAAAAAGCGTTATCACGTGACATGGCGATCGACTTCACTTGAGGCGCAGTTAAGGGGTCCATAGTCTGGATATTTTACGGCGTGTTTAAGGATCGGATGAAAGTGCAGGTAGGGGTATTATCTGAATCTAGGGCGTGACATGTATTTTTCACTATTTATTAGAAGCTATTATGCCTCATTAAATATGCACGCCTATATTTCAATGGTATTTCAGCTATAGCAGTGAATTTAATTGTTTCGCCTGTGTAATAGTAGTGGTATATATACTCGGTATAAGCGCGTCTTTCCTTTGTCTCCCTCCCCTTACTCTGAGACATATTTTTTTTGTGCGCGCACAATCTCGACACTGCAATATTTACGATCTACTCCATAACATACTCTACTCCATAACTCTCTGATACGATCATCATCTGCATAAAGTTACGCACACGAAGTTACGCAAGCAAAGCCTCCTCCTGCTGCAGCAGCTTCATGCACAATCAGCCTACCTTATCACATCTGACCCCAGTACAACCAGCCAATGGTGTTTGGGTGCAGTTTTCAGGCACAAACAGAGCAGACGGAAAGTATCTTTTCTGAGGCTCTACTCACACCTTCATATACCTCTGCTGGTTCTCGTATTTCATATATTATATAAAGCACCTACTCACAAAGAACGTGATATAGTCTATTATATTGATAACCACGAACAAGACCTCAAAAACGTCTCCTCCGTCTCCTCCATCGGCGTTTGTTACTTCCCCTTCAAGACAAACAAGACCCCCAAAAGCCACACTCTACGCCTACATACAGATACATACAGTAGTGTCCCCTCGCTTCAGTGAAACGACGCTAAAATCACTCGATACACCCCCAGCCGTGCCGTTGTCTTGTTGGCGTCCCGTCACATACCGCAACTACGGCGACCGATTCAGCTTAGGGCATGCACAGACATGCAGTAGCTGCGGTAGCTGTCGTCTACTGTAGCACTGTGCCACTGGTACTGCTGTATATATCTGATATAGCTTCTCTCGGCGTGGGGGTGGTCTTATTCCAAAGGTGGGGGTGTATTTATCCCCTACTGCTCTTTGGTCCTCCCTCCCTTTCTACACTCCCACCTCCCCACCTTTAGTCCTCGAATCCCTCCACCTTCCACCACCTCCCTCCGTCTACCTCTCCTCTCTCACCAACATATCCTCATCGACAAGGCCCGTTGTGAGATTTTGAGATCTTGAGGCGGTGGTTTTCTACTTCTTCCTCCTCCTCCCATACTTCTCCTTTCTGCTTGTGTTTCTCTTACCCTTCTGCGGGTCCGTCATAATCGTCGTCAATCGGTGTCATCGCATTGAATCTTCCTTCTACACGTCTTTCGATTTGTCCAGTCGCGAAAGGTATAAAAGCAGCCCGCTCTTTGCGCGCCTCGCTGTCGTCGAGGCTTTTTCTTAACCCGCACACTCACACTCTCTTCAGTTCATCACTTGAAACTCCTGTCGTCGATTCTCTCGACTGTTACCTTTCCATCAAGTACATTTCACGATCCGATTCCTTCGAATCATTTCGAGTCCTTCAAGTCGATTCTTAATACCTGTTGAGGAAACCTGCCACGCGAATCCATCTTCCGCATCCTAAGTACATCTCGATTTTAGACTCCTGCGTAGTTTCATACTCGTCGGATTCTTCGCATCGAACAAAGGGTCGAGTTGCGCAGTCACTTTTCCACCAAATTACAACGTAATCCTACACAACCTCAGACGATGTCTGACCAAGCTCCTCCCCCACCAGGGACACAGCTCCCTCCGCCACCTGGCACCGCGGGTGCTCCAGGCTACGAGAACGGCCAGAATGGCATGGGCAACCCACACATGCCACCACCACCGCTTCCACCGGTCATCATTCCGCAGAACACGAACCCTATCCCGACAGCTATAACCTCGCCAATGTCCGGCGAAAATGGAGTGATCATGTCTCCGGATAGCCAGGGCGGATTCGTCCGTCGTGCGGCCCCAGAGCCAAACAAGCGTGCGCTCTACGTTGGTGGACTTGATCCTCGCGTGACTGAGGACGTTTTGCGCCAGATCTTCGAGACGACCGGACATGTCCAGAACGTTAAAATCATTCCCGACAAGAATGTAGGTGCTGTCAGTATCATCCTTTTATATGTGTCAAATTCATGGGGTTCTCGCAAATGCGCACAAGTTGTGTGGTATAGAGATCTCGCCCCCACTCCCGAGACACACTTATCTCACGCTCCTTTGTTTCTTGTACATGCAGCATGCTAATCGCATTAACCAGATACAGTCGAAGGGCTTCAACTACGGTTTCGTTGAGTACGACGACCCGGGAGCAGCAGAGCGTGCGATGCAGACATTGAATGGGCGACGTGTGCATCAAGCTGTACGTACAATATCTCGGGGAACAGTGAATTCTAATTACTAACTGGAACAGGAAATCCGCGTCAACTGGGCATACCAGTCGAACACATCTAATAAGGAGGACACATCCAACCACTTCCACATCTTCGTTGGTGATCTTTCCAACGAGGTTAACGACGAGGTGCTTCTTCAAGCCTTCTGCGCTTTCGGATCGGTATCTGAGGCCAGAGTGATGTGGGATATGAAGACCGGGAGGTCTCGCGGCTACGGATTTGTTGCCTTCCGTGAGCGCCAGGATGCTGAAAAGGCCCTGAGCTCAATGGATGGAGAGTGGCTTGGATCCCGTGCCATCCGCTGTAACTGGGCGAACCAAAAGGGACAGCCATCAATTTCCCAGCAGCAGTCCATGGTCTCAACCGGCCTTACTCCAACTACGCCATTCGGACATCACCATTTCCCAACCCACGGTGTTCAGAGCTACGATATGATTGTGCAGCAGACACCACAGTGGCAGACTACCTGCTATGTTGGCAACCTTACGCCTTACACGACTCAAAATGACCTTGTTCCTCTCTTTCAAAACTTTGGATACGTTGTTGAAACTCGCTTCCAGTCTGATCGCGGATTTGCATTTGTTAAGATGGATACACACGAGAACGCCGCTATGGCTATTTGCCAACTGAGTGGCTATAATGTCAACGGCCGCCCGTTGAAGTGCAGCGTAGGTTCCAATTCACCTTGTGTTCAGTAATCAAACTAACGTTCAAACAGTGGGGCAAGGATAAGGCACCTTCGCAGCCAGGCTTCGAGGGAACACCCACGGGCTACAGCCCTCAGAGTGCTCAGACTCCTGCGTACCCTGGCACACCGTCCGCATACTTCCCCCAGTACGGCGGAATGCCACCTCAACAGGGCCCTCCATCAGCTGGACCAATGCCAAACCAGCAGTCCCCAGCGCAATATGGTGGCCAGCCAGGTGGCTACGGAGGACCACCTCAACAGTCCCCTGCCGGCTACGGAGGCCAGCCCATGGGATACGCTGGACCCCCAAGCGCAGGTGGTTACGGTCGCGCACAGCAAACGCCGACTGCTCAATGGAGCCAGCCCGCCTCGCAGGGCTTCGGACAAGCTGGCTTTGGTGGCTACCAGGGCTAAACTCGAGTCTCGAATTCCTCCGGGCCGATGACTTCAATCGCTGATTATGTTTTTGGTGGCGGCGTGTCGTCAGGTGCGGGTCTCGGTTTACCAGCCCACTTACTTCTTCGTTCCTGCGTTTTTAATTCGGTCTCTTTATGGACTCAGTGGAACCATTTTTGTTGGATAGTTCACACAGCGATGATTTGCCTAGGGTTTCTTATATTAGCATTCTCTCCCAATCGCCCCATTTTTCCTCTCCTCTCTTCGTCCATGGCAGGTGCAAAGCTATGTTTTATGTCGTCTCGTCGTCCGTGTCTTCCGTGTCTTCAAATCATAAAAGCATGCGGTGTTGTTTTTCTGGGATATGTGTTTTCATCCTACCTCAATTCCTCATTATCTCTCTCTCTCTCTCTACCTCTCAGTCCACAGGGGAGGCGTATAATTTGCGTTTTGGCCACTTTTGTATGCTCGTTTATGTGGCTCTCTCTCTCTCGGTGACGAGCTCAACGAATTCTCTATACTATCATGCGACTACCCCTAGCTTTTTTCGTAGCGCGTCACGCATATGCTGACGGCCTGTTATGTAATGTTTTTGGATGGAAGATTGTTGGGATTTGCTAAATTGAAGATGTATTCGGGGGGGTGGGATTACTACTAGCTATGGTAGTGATGGGGGATGGGAAGGAATGCACATAGTCTTGACTATGGATAATAGAAGAGTTATTCTTCTTCTGGAAACAGTGCATCTGTTACTTCTTCAGGATTACTGAAAATCCAGCTTGTAAACGTGAATGCCCCTGGAATGCCATCATATGGAAGCTGTTCTTCCCCATATATCCAAAGCGCGGGGGACAAAAGTGACGGCGGCACGGGTAATTATTTGTCCGTTGTAACATAGCTTCATAAACAGCGCAGCGCAACCTTGAGTCCTCCGCGACCAGCACTCACAACTCTCTATTCAGCCTCTGAGCTCAGCTGCAACTTCCCCCAACCCCATCAAACATATTCATCCCTTACACCGGCATCCTAAACCACCATGTCGGCCCAAAGAATCAGCCCGCAAACAACCAAGGCGCAGACAAAACAGCAACAGCACCTCGACACACTCCAAACCCTCATAAACACCATTGTGAGCCCCCTTCCCGGCCTTACCCTCAGGAAAGCAACTTATACTAATCCCCCCGCCCAGCTCATTGAAACCGGAAAAGCTCTGCGCTCCGCGAACAGCAGGGGCGCAAAGTCGATCTCCCACGACAATGATAGGTTACAGATGTACATGCCCAAGGCGATAAGTACCTTTCACGGCGCGCTGGATGAGCTGGAGAGTGATATTGTAAGATTGCCCTGGTTTAAATGGGGGTAGGGTTATACTGATTTTGAATAGGTGAGGGCTAAGGCGGTTATTGCGAGGGATTTGAGGGCGTTGAGGAAGAGGGAGGAGGAATTGAGGAATCCGGTCGCCCAGCCGAGTGAGAGTGCTGCGGTAGCTACGGGACAGGAGACGGTTGATAGTGCGCAGGCTGGAACGGGTGCGCGTGATGGGGGTCTCGAGCAGCATGACAATATTGTTAAGACTGAAGAGGTGGACGAGCAAGCGAAGGACCAACAGGTGAAGCGCGAGGCATCGAATACAGCTGTGCAAGTGGGCGATAGCCAGACGAAGCCCGAGGCGGTGGACCAGGTTCAGGACCAGCCAAAGGCAGAGGCTCCACAAACTGCCGAAAAGCCGCAGGATGAGGTCAAGCAAAGCATTGAACAACCCGCGGACGGAAGTACCCAGCCGGCAGAAGCGCCGGCAGCAGAGGGCCAGAAAGATGATAAGGGCCAGGATGTCCCGAGTAAAGAAATGGAGGGTACGTTGGATACCAACGACGACATGAACTATGAGTCCCTCTTCGACCCCAAAAGCGCACACGACGACCACCCCGATCTCAACTTCGACGACTTTGATTTCGGGACCGATAACGCCGCCGCAGATGGCCAGGACCAGGGCCAAGACTATAGTATGCAAAACGACGGGCACATAGATTTATCCACATTTGGCGAACCCAGCGACAACCAGTTCGGCAATGACGACGGGAGTTCGATGCTGCAGGGTCTAGAGAGCTACGCGAACCAGGTCCCCGAAGAGAGCGGGGATATAAACATGCTTGACACCACCACCAACGCCGGCGCGAACACCGCAGGGGATGGCGAGATCATAAACCTAGACGGCGGGGAAGATGGCGTCGGGATGAGCGGCGCGGATCTAGATCTCGCCATGGGATTAGGCGGGAACGAAACGAGCTTTGACGATCTACTCGACGGGATGGATTTCGAGGGTGGCGACGACACGACGGGGCTCGAGAACCATGAGTTTGACGATGCGTATTTTCAGATTGGGGATAGTTGAGTGGTGTGCGTGCACCACGTGGCGGAAAATTTTAATCAATTCGCACGCTTACCGCCTCAATTGCTCATGCATTATTTTCCGAGAACGGATTTATTCCCCCCCTCGGCCCCCATAGCGTTATAGTACTCCTTGTGATCTGTTGGACCATCCTCTATTGTTATTCCACCGGATATACCCTACCGAGGAACGTCCGGGACCGTGCGTTATATAAACCGGGATTAAGCTTTTACCCATTCAGCCACGACGGAGTGCCGATGCAAGCGCAATCGAGCCCCGGATCGCCATTGGCTTCGCCCGGGGGGGCTTCTGTGTTTTGTTTCGCCGGAGTTTTGACGGGATGACAGCCTGTGCTGCGTGCTGCTCGTGCGGACTCCTTAACATGACACGTGCTATAGGCGGCGGGAAATTGCTGAATATTGCGACTTGTTTGTTTGGCTAAAGCTGAGCTCCTTAGCTGGGCTGCAGGCCTTTGTTATAGCACCGATTGGGAAATGGGGATGCCCCGCGATATGGCCCGAGCAGGTGGCCAAGACATCTGAGAGAGGGATATATAAAGGGGGCTCTTGGTCGAAGTTATTTAGCCCTTTCTCTCTCCCTCCCTACGCTTCAACTTATTGAATCTCCATTTTATCATTCCTCCTCTTAAATTGAAGCCTCAAAATGGTCGTCCTCTCAGGATTGGCTTCGGCCTTGGTGGCGGCTACATACTTCTCTGGCGCCCTCGCCCATCCAGACCATAAGGATCCAGCTCTCCTCCGCCGCGCCCTCGGCGAACAGGCTTTCCACACTAAGAGAGGAGCAGCTTCTCTCCAGGCATGCTCTGGAACTGCGGCATCTGTGGAGCTTCAGAAGCAAGCTGCTGTGCGCCGAGCAGCCACTGCACAGCGCCTCCGCGAGGAGCGCGGCCTCACAGCTGGTATTCCCACCCCTCCGCCCTCGTTAGTATATAACTAACAGACCCAGCGCCCATGCGTCACCGCCGTGACCTGGTAGACGTGGAGAAGTGGATGCAAGTAAACCACGACCGCACCTCCTCGCACGACTTCACTGCCGACACCCCACCCTCTGAAGTCTTCGGCACCTCCAAGCCCTGCATCCTCACCCCCGAAGGCGCTACAGGCCCCTACTTCGTCGCCCAAGAGCTCCTCCGCGTCGACATCGCCGAAGACCAACCCGGCGTCCCCCTCTACCTCGACTGGCAATTCATCGACACCGCCACCTGCGGCCCCGCCAATCTCATCGTCGACACCTGGTCCGCCAACTCAACTGGCCAGTACTCCGGCGTCAGCGACCCGACCGAGTACTCCGGGCTGAACACCACGTTCCTCCGCGGCGTCCAGCAGACTGACGCAGATGGCGTGGTGCAGTTCAATACTATTTTCCCGGGGCACTACTGGAATCGCGCTACGCACCAGCACGTCCTCACTCACACGGGCGGCACGCTCCTGGATAACGGGACATACACAGGCGGCCACGTCTCGCACATCGGACAACTCTATTTCGACGCCTCTCTCCGCGCCGTCGTCGAGGCAGCAAGCCCGTATAACACGAACCAGCTCCCCCTGACGACGAATGATGAGGATGTATGGATCGGCCCTAGCGCGACGGCGGAGGTAGATCCGTTTTTTGATTATGTGCTTCTGGGTGACAAGATTGAGGATGGTATTTTGGCGTGGATGTCGATGGGGGTTGATGCGAGTGCGAATTGGGATGCATTTGCGGGGCCGGCGGCGTATTGGGGGGAGGATGGGGGACATGATAATCCGGATGGGGG
>JPJZ01001103.1:0-109351 GCA_000750815.1 Pseudogymnoascus sp. VKM F-4516 (FW-969) | reverse complement strand
GGGAAGTGAGTTGGGGGGAGGGCTGGTTATTGTTTTGAGAGGGGGAGTATGGGATTGTGTAGATGGGGGAGAGCTAGTGGTAATTTGTAGATGTCGTGGATATAGATAGATGGGTAATTATTTAATTATTTAATAGACATTCATGTTCGAGCTCTCTGTCGCCGAGATATGCTGTCACTGGCGGCCACTACAACCGTCGGTCCATGCACTCGCCCTCGCACTTGCCGCTCTTGGCTGCAACCCCATGTCGTGCACCAGAGGCCTTAAACGGACTCCTGCGGTCGATAACTGTTGCAAATATATATACTCGCTATCATTTTCCGCAGAATAAAATTGGCAATATCGTTCCTGATAGTTGTGCATATTGGAGGTGTTCATGTTCTCATATTTAGCCAAGCGATGTGGGCGCAGCACTGCGCCGCGCTGCCTAGCTATTGAGTCATTGAGGTTTCCTACAACAGAACATAGTGATATAAACAAAACCGGCCCGATCTCAATCGGTCCCCAGAACATTCTCAGATCATACGAAATGCGCCTTTTCTATCAGTGTCCTACGCCATGTCTGATCCCGCCCCCCAACCCGTCAATGTACCCGTCACCCTCAGTACCGTTCCACTCGAAATATTCCGCCACATCACCTCCTATCTCGAATATGATGAAACCATGTTTAGTCTTCGCCTCGTTTGCAGAGTATTGTACTACAGGATGATGGATAAAATGGAACTTTGGTTTAGCCATGTATCTACATCATTCAGTCGTCGAGAGCTACACCATTCTTTGAAAGGCGCCGAGTTCCCAATTCTTCGGACCTCAGCTAAGATTGGGGGAATGAGTATGACGTTTGCGGGGTGGGAACTGGCATCCCCCTTGCGGCGCGGATGGGAAAGAGATGAGCTGGGCTACTTAGTAAATCCCGAGAAGATATATCGGATTTGCGCGCTGAAGGATATATTTACCAAGCTTGTAAACATCAAAACCTTTAGGCTTGAATACATCGTTGACTACGATTATAAGGGGAATGAGAAGGAGAAGGCCTCACTTCAAAGAACAATTGGATCGATACTTGCTATTTGCGCAGCGATTCAAGCGCGCGTAAAGGGGATTAGGATTCCTGGCGACTACACGTACTTTGCGTACATTGACATCGATCCCGCCCAGGGACACGAACAATGGGACAAGTCAATACCGCTACTCGATGCCATGTGTGGCAATCTCCAGGCCCTGGAGATAAATTTTGAAAACGACATGGCCGATCTGGAGTGGATAGAAATGTTGCTCACGAAATGCCAAACACTTGAGCAGCTATCGCTGAAATTCTACGACAGTATGACCTCACTTCACCCTTTTATCAGACATATATCTGCTACGTCGGTAAATCCCCCTCCGGTGCAGTCACTATTTCTCGAGGGTGGGATTTTTACACAAGATGAGCTGGTGGGATTGGTCGGTCGGTTTAAAAATACGCTCCGCTCGATTGAGCTCGTCAATATTACCATCAGCGAAGGGACAGAAAGAGCAGGGTGGACGTCATTTATCGACTGGTTACAAAAGATTACACCCAATCTAGAGAAATTTACTTTCCAGGCCCTCCAATATTCCTCCCACCATGTGGTTTGTTTCGACTCAATATTTAACGACCCGCAACTGAGTTTTAAGCGTTTGATCCGCGCACCATGGGAGTCCTACGCGAGACTACCTAGTGGGAATGGGGCTCTTGTATTTGGCATACCTGATTTCTATGAGATCGACACGTCTGTTTACTTCGATATAGATGTGTTTTTTACAAAACTCGGCAGAGGGGTGTATGGCTTGGACAGCAAACCCTGTAAAAATAGTTTGGTATATACAGTTGGTTTCGAGGGGTCGAAGGTTGGTGCAAAGGAGGCATTGGGTTTACTTCTCGGTGCAGCAGCCGTCGAAAAGGTCGACACTAGCCTTGAAACAAACTCAACGAGTATTAAAGTAGGGTGGGAATTCTCATAATAGAAAATAGATATACTTATATATAAATTTAATACGAGTGCAGGAGACGAAATCACCCTGCCCTCAAAACCCCTCTCCTTAAAAATGAAATAATCCGATTTAATATCAACATTGAAATATTACATTAACTGTAAAGGATAACTTCAGAATGTAACTGATAAATAAAGCAGGTATCATGACAAATAGGACGCATAGTGAGATAATTGTATTGTGTTGTTAATATTATATCACAGTTTAAGTATTTAGCAAGAGCTCTTATACACCTTTTTACACGACATAGTAGAGCTTATCGCGTGATAAATCCCCTCAACTAGACTACACTGTCATACAAATCTAATAACGGGCGAAAAGTTTTAATTGAAATATAAATTGTGCCAGGTTTACATCAATATACTGTTTATTGGATGATAAAGCTTTGGAAAATATAACGTTCAGATAAATAACGTAGTAGTTTAGTAATGGATTGCATAAATATAATTAAGCAACCTAACGAACGTCATGTAGCTTCTGCCCATAGGAGACATCAAAATATCACTTCTCTGACACATACTCTGCATTTTCATTTACGTATTTTTCCGCTCCAGCACATTAACGACAGTGAACTGGCCAAAGAAACAACTATCTCGCATATGGGCTCAAGCAAAACCGGTGCTAACTACCCAACTCACGTCGTCGTTGAATGAGCCAGTGGCGTCAAACGTGTGAACACCGCCATTGCTCGCAGTGTAAGCCACATTATCGTAGTGGCGGAAATAGCGGGTCGGGTAGCCCCACGATCGGATCGAATTTCCCTGTCCATTGAGACCAGCCTGCGGGCAGAATGTGGCATCCTCGTGGAATTGCTTGGTTCCATCGTTGGCGGCGAGCTGAAGCTCAAAGTTGTAGTGCCTTATGTAGCTGCCTGCGGTGTCCCTGGACTCGAAAGAGAAGCAGGCGCTATTGCCGAGACCGGCGCGAACTGTCCAGCTGGCCTGCTGCTTCAGGGCTGTGGCGCTGGATGACGAGACAACTTGAGTATTGACTGTTGCACCGGTGTGTGCGAGATAACGAGTTGTGCAGCAGGATGTTGTGGCACGTAAAGAGATCGAGGAGCCCACGGTGAGCCCTGGACCACTGGTCAACGAGGTGGTGGCATATTTGGCGGCTACGATGTTGGCCTGCACCAAGGCCTCTGTGGCATCGGATGGGTAGCCCGATGTCATCGCACCCTCGTAGAAAGTGCCTTGGGCACTGACGCTGTTGTCGCCGCCAATGCCAAGAATGATGGCACCCTCCTTGCTCATCGGGTTATAACCAGACACGCTTGGGCGTACACCGCTGTAGTAAGTCGACATCGTGCCAGACGCAGCGTTGGCGCCGCGGACAGCCCAATGGTTCGGCTCCCCCTTTACAATCGCAGTAACAAACCGGTAAGAGATAGATGGGTCTCCGGTGTTCTTGCCAGCATTAACACCAGAGAACAGGCCGTTTTCAAGATCGGCCATGATCCAAGGGCCACTTCCGGACCCAGATCCCCAGGCAGTGCTGTCGCCGTAGTAGATTGCCTCCATGTGGCCATTGCCTGTATCATGGCTGTTGATCTCGGCGTTACCGTAGTCATAACAGCAGCCACCATTGTAGTGCGTCCCATCCAAGACGGCGTACATACCCTCTGCCCCGTCGCCTGTAGCAGTGCCACTGGCGGCGTTGTTGCTGTAGCCGGTACCGGGTGAGCTGAAGACACCGTAAGCCTTCTGTCCGTTCAGCGTGACTGGTGCGCCGATGGCACTGGCAAGATTGTCGTAGCCGTTTGCTTCTGGGCCGCTAAAGCCACCCGGAGGAGCCTGGCGGAGGTGATTACCGCGGCCAGACTGGTCATAAATGATGGTTATAAGGCAGGTTGTGCCGGCGCAGAAGGAGTCTTGGGCGGCAGCATTGGCCACACCACCGGCGGATAGCGGTGAAATATTAGACGTGCTGCCATCGGAGCCGCGTTTCACCTGGTAAAGCGAGCCAGAAAACGAGCTGTACAGGGCGCGGGTGGTGCTGTGTGCAGCTATACAGGGCGTGCCGCCGGAAGAGTAGATGTCGCAAGGCCCAGCGGCGACGAGAGAGCTCGCAGCAACAAGACCAAACGCAAATACGTAGGCGCGTTCTAGGCTCGGTCGTGACAACATGTTTAATCACTTTTGACGAGGAAACAGCGAGATTGGCACGCGTGTAAGCTTTTTCAATTGATCGACGAGAAGCTTAAATATCCATTGAAGGGCGGCTACTCCACCTTATCTAGCCTTTCCTATCGCCATATTCATCTAATTTATGAAGCTTTCCGCCTTCTAGATTAGGGGTGACATTGGTTCCAGATTTGTGGGAATTTCCTCCAATAATTACAGGTGAAGTATATTTGAAATGGTACCTACTTTTATTATATAGGGTATAGCTGACGTTGCCCGAGCTATATACTCGGCTTCGGAGTAGTCTTCCCCGTAGAAATGGTGACTTTATTCCCCGCTCAGCACTGTCGGTATGCAGCGCTGCATGCATAGGGCCTCGTGACAATTAAATATTAGTTATTACCGGTATTAGAGGTGGAATAAAACCGTTATAGTTCTCGAGTCGTTATGGTTAGTTCGGGGGCTGATGGTACCATGGGTGCAGACTTTAGCCACATGTTTATCCGTGGCCTGGATTCCGGCAGTAAAACACAAGGCTCTTAGCGTATTACGGACGGAACTGAATTCAGTCCTTACAGAACTATAATGCGCCAACCAGCGGACAAAATTCTCGTCCTGTTGTGAAATTCGACTGTGTGTGATGAGACCGTTTATCGAGCAAGGCCGGCTCTCAGACTATTATTATGACAGAGTTCTCTGTCGTATATATTGACTACCCACTGTAGTGGACTGGCACGTAGGTTTGGTATTGGTAGGGCGCACACGTCGAAATCGTAGTCTATGATCTTGGATCCCCATATCTGATCTCGTTGATTTACAAAGTAGATGTCGCTCACACTAGTGAGGCCCGGCCCACTCGCCAAGGAGACACTACCCGTTTGGCTTTGGCCCGTGCCGTGGGAGCTGGCAAAACGACATATTTGACCTGAGATGCAGGTACATGGTATGAACCAAGGTAATCCGTATTGTAGTTCCTTAGACATTGCTCTCAACGTAGCCTGCAGTGTCTTAAATATTGGGAACACAGGATCCGCTTTGAATGGCGCCCTGCCGCAAACGACAGGTGGTATTCGGCTCTTCCCAAACCTGTCCTCGGAGTCTAGCTATACTTGCAACCTACGTCTCATTGAAGCTTCTAGCGCCCTCAGTTCATCCCCGTTGTAGGTACAGAACCCTTCGCGCTCAAAACCACAATGCAACGTGACGACGTCAGTGCCGATCGCATTCAGTCCACACCTCAAGCCAAAGCCAAGGTAGATAATGAGCCGTCGGGCAGATAGTGCTGGAATTAGAGAACCAAGCGCAGCCAAAACTGCTTGTTACATGACCCACTATTTACCCGAGGGATAATAGTGCTAGAATTAGGCCATCAAGCACAGTTAAAACTGGTTATTATGTGGTCCAGCATTTCCTGGCTGAGGAATGTAAATTCACCTTTCCCAACGAAATGATAAACACATCGGCTTGGGCTGAAAACTCCTGCCGAGGCATTGGTTAGAGAGGCGACCGAAGAAATATTAAGGCAGTTCACTTACTCTTGGCTATCGTGCATGCTGTTATGCCATAGGAATCTGTCTATTTCTGTTTATCTACCTGTCTAACCAAAGCCCCAAAGGACATTTAATTTGCCTCCTACACGTAGCACATGGGAAACTATACGCCGGCAGCATATTCTAGCATTATTGTTTTGTCCGCCGTAAGATATACGACTGCTAACAACTCGTCATTACTCTTGAGCGGAATTGAACCGATTGGGCTTGACCTGTCATGTCAAATTTCGGTTTAGCGTTGTGGATTCCGGGGCCACGATGGAACGCGGGGAAAAGCCACCGGAGTGCGGGGAAAACCGAAGTGCGGGGTATCGTGGCGGTAAACAAGAGCCTAGTTGTAATGAATCGGAGAAATCAGTATAGTCCAAGAGCCGAAGTGCTCGTTACACCGAAATTTCATCAGATGGAATCACTGTTTCTGTAAAAATTATTCCTTAGCTACGTTTGTAGAATTTTGTCATGTTGCATGTTCTGTATTGGTTCGTTATACGAATATCATATGCCGGTTCGCTGTGACCAGGGTTCGCGAAAGAAGTGACCGAGGTTGCACCGATGGGAACGATGATCATGACCTGCATAACCACAGCTTCGGAGAAGATGACCCACTGGCGCGAAGTGAGGGGACTCTGGTGAGACAAAAAGAGATCGCGACCCAAGACCTCGAGCGCTGCAATTTATTACTAGCCAATATACCAAAGACTGAACCCTCGCCGTCAATACCATCATACCAACGCGTTGAGGGACTCGGTGAAAGTTTGATACCATATAGCTCTATCCTGCCGAGAGCTTGCCTTGATACTCCTGACCGCCGTACCAACAGCATAACGCCATCATGGGTACGAAGGAGTTCTTCAAGAGACGGTCGCTCAAGGCCGACGACTCCCGCCGCACAACAGCCGCCGAGCTAACCCTACGCCAATCCATTTTTCCCATCTGTCTTGTTACCGTCCTCTTCTTTCTTTGGGGCTTTAGTTACGGCCTACTTGATACCCTCAACAAGCATTTCCAGAACGTACTGAACATCAACCAAGCGCGTTCATCAGGTCTGCAGGCCGCCTACTTTGGGTATGTTGGTTTTAATCCGAAAACCGCAACCTGGCAAATCCTCTCTCGGCACGGAAAAAGCTAACGAGATATTTTAAATTCCAGCGCATACCCACTTGCTTCCGTCGGTCACGCGGCTTGGATCCTACGCCATTATGGTTACCGTGCTGTTTTTATCTGGGGCCTCTGTCTATACGCCCTCGGGGCGCTTCTTGCCATTGCCGCCTTAAAGCAGAAGTCATTTGGTGGTTTCTGTGCCTGCATTTTTATTATTGGAAATGGTCTTGGATCGCTCGAGACGGCTGCCAACCCTTTCATCACTGGTATGTGCTTGCCCACTTTAAGGATGCATTACAACTCGCTAATATGATTCCATTCAGTTTGTGGCCCACCAAAATACGCTGAGCTTCGAATCAACATTTCGCAAGCCTTTAACGGTATTGGTACCGTTGTCGCACCAGTTTTAGGTTCATACGTCTTCTTCAACTTTAGCGACGAAAAGGCTCTTGACAATGTGCAATGGGTCTACGTCGCCATTGCTATATTTGTACTCCTATTAGCCACCGCATTTTATTTTGCAGATATCCCTGAGATTACCGACGCGGGTATGCCCATCACCTAGCACCTCTCTTCTAGATTAACAAGGCCAGCTAACACTTGAATAGATATGGCGTTCCAGGTCGAGGTGACACACTCTGAGGCGGATGATAAGCCATTCTACAAGCAATATAAGCTCTTCCACGCTGCCATCGCCCAGTTCTGTTACACGGGAGCACAGGTCGCTTTTGCCGCTGGCTTCATCAACTACTCTGATTTTACGAAACCTGGTCGCAGCAGTTCCACCAGCTCTAAGCTATTTGCTGGCGCTCAAGGCGCCTTTGCCCTAGGTAGATTTGTCGGCAGTGGTCTCATGCGTTACATCCGGCCGCGCTATGTGTTTCTCGCCTTCTTGACGTTATGCATCGTCTTCAGTGGCCCAGTCATCACGCAGCGTGAAAATACTGGCGTTGCCATGTTATTCGTGGTCCTCTTCTTTGAATCAGTATGCTTTCCCACAATTGTGGCCCTCGGCATGCGTGGACTAGGTAGGCACACCAAGCGCGGGAGTGGATACATCGTGGGTGGCGTCGCGGGTGGTGCCGTTGTTCCCCCAATAGCCTTTGCGGTTGCTGATTCGAAGGGCAATGGTATTGCCATGGTTGTGCCTATGATGTTCTTGGTTGCATCGTGGACTTATGCCCTCTGCGTCAACTTTGTGCCAAAGTACAGGGACGTCGTTGATTCTTTTGGTGAGACCGAGATTGGCATCACGGACCACAGCGACGAGAAGATCAGAAATGCAACGACGTCGGAGGAGAAGGCTGGTGTTGCTTCAGCCGTGTAATTCGGAAATGGTCCATGAACGAAAGGAACAAATAATGAGCACATGTCTATGCAGAAAGTATACGAGCTGCTGTCTATATTTAGAGTAGCACATCTGTTGGCAACTAATACAAGCACTATACATCATGCATAAACGCTGCTTAAATAGGCATGCTTGACGGAACTGGGCGAAAATGATAGTAATGGATCTATCTGTGCAGATCCCTACAAATAAGCACTTAAATTTATATATGGTCCCAAAGCAAACTTAACGCCGTAGGAAATATTGTCGATCACATTTAATACCATGCAAATTCAGTACGAGCAATCGTGTTTTGGCATTGCTAGATTATGTACTAAAAAGGATAGAGCTTCACATAGCCTAAACTAGACGCATAAAAGCCTAAAGTTTGTTCTAATAGAAGCTAGAACGAAGGAACATCACGGTGCGGGGGCCCATGCATGTGCCGTGACATCCCTAGCTTCCGTAGGGGTTCTAAAGGCTAAAATTATGAATATCGATCCGTCTACCCGATAAAAGAAGAAGCTTGGCCTTTCATCCCGAAAATTTACCACCACCATCTTGGGTCCAGTAGCGGGGTAATCACTCTATCAAACTCGTCCTGAAGACTTAGCCTGTTAAGTCCGGGGATAAGCATAAACTTTAACCGCTCTACATATATATAGAACCCTTTTAATCCCCCAAATCAATTGTTTTTGCGCACACTCATATGTCAACAGCGGCAACACCAACAATTTCCTCAAAATTCTCGGGTAGCAAATAATCAAGTTGCCAGTATGTTCTTGGGCCCAAAATTAATAACAGGTATAGCTGCTATAGCTGCTATACCACTCGCAAATGCCCTCTCGTCGTCCCTCCAGCAAGTTACCGGCTTTCAGTCAACGCCGACAAAACCAACAATGTACGTCTACATACCAACCAACAAACTCGCCTCTCCACCTATCGTTGTTGCAATTCACATGTGCGGTGGCACCGGACCAGGCTACTTCAGCATGACCCAAGGGTATGCCCAAAGCGCGGACAAATACGGATTTATTGTCATCTATCCAAACCACCCAGATTGCTGGGACGTCGCTTCAACGCAAACTCTTACACACGATGGTGGTGGCGACAGTCAGACAATTGTGAACATGGTCAAATACGCCATTGCGAACTATGGCGGCGATGCTAACAGAGTATATATGACTGGCAGTAGCTCTGGAGCGATGATGACCAACGTCTTGGCTGGTGCTTATCCAGATGTTTTTAAGGCTGGCGTGGTTTATGGAGGCGTTCCCGATGGCTGTTTTTATGTCGCGGGCGCTACTACAGGATCACCTGGCTGGAATAGCCAGTGCTCTGGTGGAACTTTGATCAAGACGGCTCAACAATGGGGCGATCAAGCTCGCGGATATTATCCTGGATATTCCGGAAGTCGCCCAAAGATGCTCATGTATGCCTTCCAATGCTCCCCTCCAGATCCATAATTAACTTGCTATTCGATAGTTACCACGGGACTCTCGATACAACTCTTGCCTACCCGAATTTTGCCGAGCAGTTAAAGCAGTGGTCTAACGTGCTTGGAGTATCACTTGATCATAGTGTTGCCAATACACCCATCTCAGGCTACACAAAAATGATTTACGGCGATGGCACGAAGCTGGTGGGCATCTCCTGCAGCAATGTAGGACACACTCCGCCAGTACGAACCGATGATGATCTGGTATGGTTTGGTATTCCTGGATCTGGAAACCCTCCGTCGTCCGGCACCACTACTATCCCTCCCACAACTACCACTGGCCCTCCAGTTACAGTCACCACTCCTAACCCGCCCGCGACAACTTCATCTGGCACAAATCCTGGTACCCCAACATCACCCCATTGGGGACAATGGTATGTCCACAAAAATTAATAGACCGCCTCGATTCATATTTCTAACCTATTTATTTACAGTGGTGGCCAAGGGTGGACAGGCCCCACAGCTTGTGAGTCGCCTTACACTTGCAAGGCTTCCAACCAGTGGTATTCCCAGGTAAGTTTCTACCGATATTTATATCCTCAAGGAAATCATCTAGTTTTCACGGGAGAAGTGGAAATAATAGCAGGTAAAGCTAACATTTTTAAAAACACACAGTGCCTATAGAACAAATCCTATGCCAAGCACATATTTTATTCGAAGAAATAGCTGAATAACATTATATACGTATAAATCTTCTACAATTTCTTAAAATAGCCCATAATGATATAACATTGTAATACCTAAAAAGGGATAGAAGTATTGCTCATAACGTCAGCCTCCATCCGCTTCATCTCATCTTCTCAAGTCTGAGAAATTGAGAAACGACGAATATCCTGGACCAAAGCGCCGATTTGCTGACCATTGTCCTTGGCCGTGACCATATAAGCTCTGAGGAGACTGCTAGCTTTGGCTCTGCCATTGCGACTGATTTGACACATCATTTCGACAAGATGCGAGTCCCTGTCCCGATGGACCAGCCTTGTGGGAGGCCAAACATCATATGATCTACCAGTTGCTCTGTTACCTACTTGTCACCCAATATGGGTCATTCTGTCGCCCATCTATAGAATTATACAAATAGGCACTGGTTGTAATTATGTGAACATAAACCTACCCCGGGCAATATGGGTCGCTGGGAAGCTGATGCCAGTGCATGGTGTCTATACGGATGTCCACGTGATTTCGCTGCATATGAGCTCAGTCCACACATCTAACCTAGTTTAACAACATATCTCCAAGACCTCTAACCCACTGAATGTCATTCTGCATTTTCGTTATGGAGAGTAACAAGGGGAGCAAAGATGCCGAAGAAATAACGGCAGCGTCACGAATGAAAGATACCAAAGACCTCGAACCACCCTCATTTATGACTCAAAAATTCTTCCAAGCAGAACAATCCAATTATCCATCTACTCCATCACGCGTCCATGCCTCTTCTAAAGACTTTCATTTCTTCTATGGCACATTGATGGATGCCCAGACTTTGGCTAAGGTATTGAAACTCGACAGCTTGCCTCGCCTCGTTCCGGCTAAAATCAGCGGATATCACTGCAAGCTGTGGGGCGAATATCCAGATCTCGTGAGTGGCGAGCCAGACGAACCCGTACATGGCATGGCGTACGAAGTTCAGCCACCTGGAGAGAGCGAACTGCTGCAAGCCTACGAGGCGGACCGCTACTTGAGGATAGGTTGTATTGTCGAGTTTGAAGACGGGTCGGAGGCTATCGGGAACACATTTAAATGGTGTGGAGACAAGACAGAGCTAAGGGAAGGAAAGTTTAATTTGAAGGATTGGAAGAAGGATAAGTTGGAACAGGATATTGATAGTGCGAGGTATCACTGGTCACACGATCAATAATGGGCATTATGGTCTTTGTGCAGTTCAGGCACACTTTCTCCGTTGTCTGGCTCGAGTACGTACTGGCGCGGTTTTATAAAAACAACCCCCCTTCTATGATGATACGAAACAATTTACAGCGAGGAATAAAGAAGGAAAGCAGAAGCAACCGAAGAATTTGCGCTCAGCGCGTGCTAATATTCTAGCTTACAGTCATGCCCAAGAAAGGCCCCTGATATATACTACTCCTCCTCGATGTCCCCCTCGTCAAATTCTTCGTCAAATTCTTCATTGTCTTCCTCGACATCATGACTCTGAACAGCAGCCAGCCTGCGGAACTTGGCCGAGTTGACAAGTTGGGTATCAGTTGCCGCAGGTGCAGCGGCAGTAACAGTGACCGTAGCGACGGAACTGTCAACAGCAGTACCGACTGCAGCAGCAGTATTGTTTGCATCTCCAGCAGTTCCAACAGCAGCAGCAGTACCCGTGGCATTTCCCGCTGCACCAGCCATCTGGACAGGAACGCAACCACCAAACGGGCCGGCGCGAGCAGGGTTCTGACAACGGACCATGCACACGTTCTCCTGGCCAGCGACGGTGCCAGTGCAAGTCTGGCCAGCCGCCACAGTTGCAACAAGCGGCTAATCGGACACCGTTAGTGACCCGCTCCATCCGGCACCACACGACTTCGAGCACTTACAAAGTCAGTCTCCGCACCACTTCTATCGTTGCCTCTTCTCCCTGGCACATTAGTAGTGACCTGCATATTGACCCAGTTGGTTCCAGTTCCCGTGGCATCGATCATGCATGTGTAAGGCCCTGCACCGTCGCCGTTGACCTGATGCAGAGTCATGGACACTGAGCCGCCGGGACTAATCTGCGGGAGTTGGTCGCCAGAGATCTGCATCACTTGAGCCGTACCGGCCTCAGCATCATTGTCGCCTCCACCAAGAGTCTCGCCACAGGCATCGGCAGCATCACCTCTGAAGCGCGTTGTGTCCTGCTGGAAGGGATTGCGGCGGGTGCCATCCCGGGGGGTGGTGGGATCAACTGATGGTACTGGTTAGTGGAGTAAATGTGCCTGAGAGTTTATTGTGGGGGCTTACTTCCGATGGCAGAGCCGGTGCCTCCTTGATCACCTGTCGCTGAGACAATTGCGCCGTGGCCTGCCACGAGGTCGGAGACAGCGAGAAGAGCAACTGCGAAGATAGAATAGGAATGCATCTTGAACCAGCAAGGAGATTAAAGTGGATTAAATAGGGCAAAGATGATACTAGAGAAAGCAACGAGTATTGAACGGAAATCTTGGATCTGCTGATGAAGAGATATCATTTTGGTCGTTGGCGTGGTGGATTTATATACAAATCGTGGGCAAGGCCAAGATACACGCTATGGTGTTGAGGGGTAAACGCCTGTGAATCAGACATCGAAGCCGAGAGTGGCTAAAAAGTTCTCTAAAACATTATGATACCACAGGAGGCTATCGCCAAGGCAAAATTCTATCACATTGGTGGTCCTGAAGGTGTGAATTTTGCACTTCTGTAGAAAAACGAAACTGTCATCGGCCGTGACAGCTGTTTACGAGAATGAGGCAGTGCAGAAAAATCCCTCGTCGATAGGTCCACCTTACACATCAAACAAACCGTATCCCTCATCCGGCAACCACTGCGAGTATCATGAAACGAGGTTGTCGATATCCCCGTTCCGTTCGGAGCTGTCAGAAACCCCCAACGCCAACCCCTGACACGAGCGCCACATAGAGTCAAAGCGGCTGCACAACCATCGGCAGATCCCCAAAGCTTGGCCTACACCAAGCCCCAAACGCCACCGTTTCGACGCCCAAAAGCTACCAAGCTGACACGCCGTACGCATGAGTTGGGTCCCGTTTCGAGCGCGATTGGGCCGGGAGTTTGTCTATCCGTAGACTGCCAAGATCGCGCACAGTGTGCAGGAGCTGTCACTTTTGGCGTGGTGCCGTGGTCCGAGCTTGGCGCGATTTGTTTCGGAGCTGTGATATCTGTGTCTGTGAGACTACCGTAGTTACTCCAACAGGCGGCTGCTCTGGTTGTGACGCTGACTTAAATCAGAACGAAGTATATTTTCGAGTTTCACTTTGTCGCAGGTGTGAACTCTGACTGCACGTGACGCCCGTCACCCTCGACTCCCAATATGCACAACTCTCAATATTGTATGTGACTTTTGTATATGCCAATCCTCTATCTATTGTAGAATATATTTCCTCGCTATGTGCCGTTATACCCTTAAACTCCGGTAACCAAAAACTTATGTGTTATCCCATCTCCATCTACTTCCTTATAATCCCAAAGTCTGGTGGGCAACCATCTCCCTATACGCTTCACTCCTCCCCACCAATTCCTCGTGCCGTCCCCCCTCTACCACCACGCCCCCATCAATTACAAAAATGCAATCCGCTCCCCTAACAGTCCTCATTCGGTGCGCCACTGCCACCACCGTCACTGCTCTAGTCGCCCCTTCCAGGGCAGCCTGCAGCCCAGCCTCACTCTCCGCATCCAACGCACTCGTACTCTCATCCAACAACAACAACCTAGGCTTCCTCACCAACGCCCTGGCAATAGCAAGTCGCTGCATCTGTCCCCCTGAGAACTGGTTTCCGCGCGGTCCGCACGGCGTTTCATAGCCGAGCGGCAACGCCATAATGGTATCGTGAATGTGCGCGAGGCGGCAGGCGGCTTCGATGTCGGTCATGCTAGGAATAGTACCAGGACGCGCTCCAATCTCAAGGTTAAATCGTAGGGTTCCTTCAAAGAGGGCGCTATGCTGAGGGACGAGGGCAATGACGTCGCGGAAAGAGGGGGGTGCGCGTGCTATATCGCGGCCGTCTATGGTGACACTACCCAAAGAAGGGTAGTAGAAGCGCTCCAGGAGAGAAATGATGGTCGATTTACCGGCGCCGGAGGGTCCGACGAGGGCGACGAAGCTGTTGGCTGGGATGGAGAGTGTGAGGCCTTGAAGGACAGGGATTGAGGGTCGCGAGGGGTAGTTGAAATGCACGTTCTTGAAGTGGATCGTTGCACCGCGAGGGGCGTTCAGGTAACTGGAGCCTACCTTCTCATCTTCTAAATCTACACCAGCTTCTGCGTCATCCGAATCGTTACCGCCCTTGATGTTTTTCGGGTTCTTGTGGAAATTCGATTGCCCGCTCTCGCTGGGCTTTGACTGAAGAAGCGCCAGCACTCTTCCGGCAGATACCGTAGCCTTCGAGACATCCGGCGCGAGAGATAGAAGCTGACCGCAAGACTGCGCCGAGAAAAGCAAAGCAGGGAGCGTCGTAAAAAATTGTGTTGGAGAATAAAGACCCGCCACAATCTGGCGCGAACCCCACCAGTAGGCAAGAGCATAGACAAGGTTACCAATACTATAAGCCATTGCCAACCAGAAATTTCCGTGTGCGACGGCCTTGAGAGTGGCCTTATAAGGCCCACGTAGCGAGCGCTCATAAACATGCAAGGTCTCATCTTCAAGAGAGTACGACGCAATAGTGGTCATCGAACCAACTGCCTCTGTCGCGAGGCCAACAGATGACGCAAACGCCTTCTGGTGGCGAGAATGGAACGATGCTGCGATGCGGAGACGGAGGTAACCCGATGCCAGCAAAATCGGAATCATAGACAGCAAGACAACGGCAATCTTCCACGCCACGATATGTGCGAGCACGATACCCGCGATCATGTTGATCAAAATAGCTAGAATAACACCAAGAATTGTGCCAGTAAGTCCGGCCATAGCATTAGCGTCGCTGCTAATGTATGCGAGCAACTTTGCCGGCGTGCGCTCCTCTTCCTCGTGCCACTGGATATCCTGGCGGAAGAGAAAGCGTAGACAGAGGATACGAACACGGGTGAGCATCTTCTCGGCGACGCGGCCGAAAGAAGCGGTGGATATCATGTTGGCGCAGAATTCAATGAGTGCAAGGACGAAGAACATGAGTCCGAAAAATGCGCCCTTGGAGCTGATGCTAGAGGGTTCTTTGCAAGCGGATAGCTCGCCGACAGTTTGTCCGAATATGACAGCCTCGGCACTGTAGGAGCCACCAACGACGATGGCTGCACTGACACCAAGAAGGATAAAACCAATGTATGGGCGTCCCATTATCAGGACGCCAGCAAGGTTAGAGACATGGGGTCTCTCTAGCTTCGACTCCTCCGGTTTCTCTGAGGTACCATCGAATGGCTGTTCAACCAAAGTGTCTTTTGACAACCCGTACGCATTCGTCTTCTCGGTAGACAAAATGTCCAATGACATGTTCCGCGACGAAGTCGCATCATCGGCCACTGTTCCAGCATTCTGCAACCTCACCATGGTCGCAAACGGTCCATCTCCAGCAAGTAGGTCTGCATGAGACCCTTGCTCAATGATGCGCCCATCACGCATAACGACGATATGATCTGCCTTCTTGATAGTCGACAGCCGATGTGCAATCGTGATCGTTGTCCGACTTGAATCCGTAACCCGTTCAAGAGCCTCCTGCACGATCCGCTCGCTAATAGAATCCAGCGATGCCGTCGCCTCATCCAGGATTAAAATGGAAGGCTGTCTAATCAGTGCACGCGCAAGGACAACACGCTGTTTCTGGCCACCCGACAACTGACTGCCCGTCGAACCAACCGAGGTCGCAAAGCCGTATTGAAAGTTCTCGATAAAGCGTAGGGCATTGGCGTCTTCGGCCGCGGCCACGGCGAGCTTGTAGATATGTTGCGTCTCCGGAGAGCTCTCACTCAGGACCTCCTCCAGCATCCCGCCACTCCGTATCCGCGTCACAAAGTCGACGAGGCTGTCGTCGACGAGTGCCTCCTGGAGCTGGGCATGCTCCGCGCTGGGAGAGTTGATAAGGCCGTGCGCAATATTCTCCAAGACGGAGCGATCGAATAGCGACGAATTCTGCGCTACGGTTCCGATGTGTCGCCTTATGCTACGCACATTGACGTCGCGGAGGTTGTGTCCGTCGATCAAGACATCGCCAGAAACAGGGTCATAAAGCCTCCCGATCAGTGCAGCCAAAGTAGACTTACCACTCCCTGAGAGTCCCACGATACCCGTATGCTTGTTGGCCGGAATAACCAGAGACAGATCATGGATAACAGGGACGTCCGCGCGAGACGGATATGCAAAACCGACATTTCTCAGTTCAATTTCGCCCGCGACAGTTGGGAGAACATGCCCCTCATCCGATGTCCCATCAATCTTTGATGGACGATCGATGGTCTCAATGACTCTACCATACGAGACTGCAGCCGTCGCAAACAGCTGCAAGAACGGCGCCACTTGACTGATAATAAATGAAGCTATCACGTGTTAGTCACGCCCAGATACCAAACTACCCACACAAAAAGGAGTTCTCACCATCGACCAAGATAAAAATAACGGTATACACCGCTCCCACGCTCGTCCCACTCGTGTTACTCGCCACTGCATTGGCGATCTGCTTTGATCCTTGCCAAAATGCCAGCGCATTCGCCGAGTAGGCAATAAAGTACAGCAATCCCAGCTGGATGGAACTGACGATTGACTTCTTGATGCCTTGCACCTGCGCCTTTGTCAAGTGCTCCGCAAACATACTCTCGAGACGTGTGTTGGCTCCAAATGCATGCACGATGGTCATGTTGCTCAGTCCCGCACTAGCAACCCCGGTCGCGGCTGCGACATGGTCTGCTCCCGCGCTGGCATACTTCTTGACCCAGTGGCCTCCCCCGAGGGCCATGAGGAGGAAGGCGGGGACGATAGACATGAGCATTCCCGCAAGCGCCGGCGCTTTGATGAAAGCCACGATGTAGGCGGCGAGAAAGTAGGAGAAGGACGAAATGCAAATTCCGACCTTCTCACAGGTGCCGGTTTGGATAGCCTGTAGGTCCGCATCAAGACGCGAGGCAACCTCGCCCGAGGCGAGGGTATCGAAGAAGGCGAGCTCCTGGCGCAGGATGGCGGTGAGGTACTGTTTGCGTAGGCGCCGAACAAGACGTTCCGAGAGGATACTCCAGCACGAGGTGTGCACGTAAATTAGGACGAAGTTGGCGATGGTAACATAGACAACAAGGAGGACCTTGTGCTGGATGGCGGCCGTGAGACCGAAGCTTGAGGTATCATCGGCAGCACATTGTGTGCTATCTATATTATCAACAAGTTCACCGAAAAGGATTCCGAGCAGCGGGAACGGCACGCCGGCACCCAAGGCGGCAGCAGTTCCTAGGGCCAGTAGCACCCAGTCGAAGGGTTCCGCGCCTGAACGGAATAGGAGGTCCCAGTAAGACGGGCCTTTTTTAGCCGCAACGACATCCTTCTTCTCCTGACGCCTGAACACTGGCATTCGCAGCGCGCGAGAAAATACCCCAGCACTCTTCATCCCCGTTTCGAGCCCGACTGCCGCTGCAGGCGGCGTAGACACTTCAACAGTAGCCATTGTTCAGGCTCTATCTCAATATCCCCGTACAAGCTATGCAGGACAAAACGATGGATGTAGGAAGCGCCACGGGAGGAAGTGCCTCGAGGAAGAATAGAGTGTGCGTTTGGTGGAGATGCCCACGCTAGACAACGCGCCATCTGATAATATTTCCTCCCCCCACTCCACCCCGACAACCCCCGTCCCGACTGCCGCTGGGCATCCGTATTCGGCTTGAAAGCGTCATCGGGACCCTCCTCCTTTCGGGGCTCCATCCCCAGCTCCCTAGTGCGTTCTGGGCAGGTTCGGAGCTAGAGGTGGATGTTCACATGCGATGCGTGTGCAGCCGAGCCCAAGCTGAGCCAACAGAAACCCAAACATTGACCCACGCAGACTGGATGACTGACAGGCATTGGCCATAACCACAGACTTGCAGCTAGGCATCTCGCATCTACTATACAGCATGCGAGAATACCCGTCATCTGGGCATGGGCACGCCTTTTCCTTCTGCAGGTCGCGCCCCCCACATCACCCTCGGCCAAAACACCCTTTCTTCTCCGCCCAGCAGACGGAAGGATCTGATAAGCCGGGCTTCTTTCATCTCCCCCACTTAGCCTACAGTAGCCGGATCAACGTGGGCTTGGAGAAAGACGATGCATGGGAGCGAGTGGTCGGGTGCGGTGCATGGCGGTGGGTTCGATGCTGGATTTTTGTTGCCCAGTGGAGCGGCAGTCGTGTTTGGTGTGGTGGGGCTGGGTTTCATCTTCCCATCTGATTAGATTATGTCTCCACCTTGCTGGTCCGTTGAGCGTGGTGCTGCTTTAAAAAGAGAAATGGGGCAACCAGGTGGTAAGATTGCCTAGTTAGGCTTTTGCAATATTTACTAGGATTTGTTTCTTATAGGATCCAGCGATATTTCGTTAAGTAAAAAAGAGTTCCTGGGCCCAAAAATGGAATGTGTTGGAAGATGCAAGGGGAAGCGCTCTAGGAAGGTGGGATGTGGATCGGCAACTAAAGCGGGGCATCTCCTCTTCCCTGTTGATCTGATAATTCTCTGGCTTGTCAACGACCCACATCACATCGGTAAAAGCGACATACCAGAGCCGACGCTGCAGCGCAACACAGCCCATTACTGAAAAAACAAAACAACTCATCGTCATATGTCACATTTCGTATTTCATAGATATATTAAAAAGAAAATAGATGATGTATATGTATGTTTTACATGACGCCGCTGCTCTTATGTCTCTTTTTAAAAAATTGTGAATATTTCTAGAATATTATAATACCTCAAAATAAATTCTTCCCTCACAATAGTGCCAAAAAATAATGTCAAACTAAGAATCCTCTTTAAACTCCTTTACCTCCCGGCGTTGAGCCATCCAAGTCTCTCTCACGTTTATCTATCACCAGAGTCTCTATTCCCAATAAATTTTTCCAAATGCAGCACAAATTATGAACTCTAAGCTTATCCCAAACTCCAGCCACAACCCCTCATACATCCTTCGTACTCAACTTCTCCTCGGGATCTTTATGTTTCGGCATTTCAAACGCCTCCCCCAACTTCAAATACTTCCAAACGACTAAAACCCAACTCATTAGCACTGTCATCATATCCGCACCCACAGCCACGAAATAACTCACCCGTTAGTCCCAGGTCCTCGCCAAACGACTGCTTCAGCTGCTCCTCCCCTGAAGCAACATTATCTGCATAGTACGTAGCCGCCTTCTTCCCGACTGCAAGTGCGATCATGGGTTCCACAGGGGGGGCGTCGACGAGCTTCGCGTCGGAGCTGCCCTCGGCCTGCAGCATCAGTTGGTGCATGTTGGCGATGGCAATCTGGGCGAAGAACATGGCGGCACCGCAACGCTTGATACCGGTCCAGGACATGATGTCGCCGGCGGCGAAGTGGAACTCGGAGTTTGGGACGATAGGAGGGAATTGGAGTCTGTGGGTTGGATTAGGACATTTCTTCACAATGGGGGTGGGGAGGTGCGGACTGAGGAGTGACTGCGATAAAGCCTTCGTGATCGAGAGCCGAGGCTGGGGCATAGGTTGAGGTCGGGACTGGGCGGGAGATGGCCCAGATGACCTTCCCAGCACGCAGTGTCTTGCCGCTCTTTAGCTGCACGGTGAAGCCTGCATCGGTCGGACTATCTGGGCTGGAGCTGACGACACGCTCGCCGAGAATGGTCTCGACGCCTTGCTCGTGCAAAAGTTCCAGGGCAACATCTTTGAAATTATCAGGTAGTGGCTCGCCGCTTAACACGCGTTCATGGGAGTGGATTAATTTGATCGATTTGTCGGGGAAGCATAGTTTCAGCTCAGCAGACATCTCAACTCCAACCGCTCCTGTAATAATAGTAAGCCAAATGCATCATATAAGGCGGGGACAGAGCGACATACCGCCTCCAATAATAATGATGCTTTCTGTTACAGAGCGAATGTCGCTAATGTGTGACTGGCACTCCTCAAGATACTTTTCTCTGAAAAGCGACTGGGGTACGGAAGGATGCTCTCTACGCAGACCAGAACAGCAGATGGCATAGTCGTATTCGACAATCGAGGTATGGCCAGTGGGGTGAGTAATCGTCGCCGTCTTCGACTCGCAATTGAGCTTCGACACACTACCTTGGACAACTCGGATTGAGGGATGCTGAATAGCCTTGACGTCCTCATACTTCCTCCATGCCTTCTCCCCATATGTCTCATCCGCCAATGCAAGCGGCGATCCGATAGTGTGATCTGTGTTTGGTGGTGTAAGCATAGCTCTCATGCAAGATGATCAGATTAGGTACGAGAGCGGTCCGAGACTTACAGAATCCGTCCCTCTCATCCACCATCGTAATCTGCACCGGCGTCCGCAGCGGGATGCCCTTGACAGGCGGCAACGGAACAGAAGTCAGACGATGCTCCCCTCCATTAGCCAGCTCCAAAAGATGGATGACAGCGCTTAGCCCGGCGTACGCGCCGCCTATGACTAGGACTCTGTTCTGCGGCTGTTCGACGGCCTTCTCAGGTATGACCTGGACCATCTCCGCCGGCGCCGGTTCCTCCTTGCTAAATAAGAAACCCATGGTCGATTCGCTGTGGGTTGGATACTTTGCAGTAGTGTGCAAGAAGAAAAATAGGAAAGAAGCTAGACAAATAATGAGGGTAGGACAAGTCAGCCGGAGTGGAAGGTGTACTCGTGCCATGAAAGATGGCCATGAGCTGGCATCTTAAAGCAAGCCACGGCTTCCCTCGTGCATGCTAAGTACATACATCGGCACTACAGAACTCCGTGTATACTCCGCACAGTACTCCGCACGATATGACTGAACCACGTTGGAACATGGTATACAGTCCATGTTTGGCGGCCCTGACGGGCTTGTCTCGCTTGGCAAATCTGATAAGATTAATCGTTGGTGGTCATTGGCGGTGAATTGAAGGGAGCGGAGCCCGTGCGACTGCCGCTATAAGGTATAGTAACGAGTAGTGGAACGGACAACGGAGAACGGCGAACGGGGAAGTGGGGGGAGAGAGCAGTGGCTCATTGCAGGTGCCAAGAGCCATCCGTTGTCGGAGTATCGGCATACTGTGACTGTAGTAAGAAATACGCATACGATATTGGGGTATAGGGGGAAGGTGCGACTGGTTAGCCAAGACGGCAAAAATGGCAGGAGCGGTGCGGAAGGTGCGAACAGTGGGGACGGCGTTATATTCGCAATAGCGGCGACAACGACTCATGCACTTGGTATTCGTACATGCCGGAGAGTATATACGTATGGACAGTACGAATTACTATGGTAGGATGGAATATTAAACACCCCTCGTCATTTTGGTATTCCTTACGGTCTCTATGTGGTCAGGTTCTGAGATCGCTCTATGTTTTATCAACGTTATCTAATCAGATTGCGCCCTCTACTGGGATGCGCACATTCCGCGCGCCAAGGATGGGCTAATGGTGATGAAAGAGCGGAGACAGGACTTGTTGGGACAAATTACATATTGTCTCGGGGGTACCAAAACAATAGTATGGGAGAGTTTTTCCTTGCTCCTTGGCGAATAGCAAGGTCATGGTAATAATGTGAGTCTTGGCAGGGAGATGGTCGTCGCGTTAGAGTTATCAGATCCGTTGATAGTTGATGAGTGGCTTTTGGCAGTTTTTGATCGTTTTGGTGGGTGACACGGCCAAGGATGCCGCATTATCAGATGGGAGGGGTCTGCAGGCTCTTGGTTAGCCAACACATATAGGTACCGCCTGCCAGAGGTATCCGTCGATTGATGGAGATTGAGGATATCTCTTTGTTTCTTCTGGGCATATCTCAAAACCGACGATGGCAGTCGCTGGAGAGGAAATAGTGGCCGTTTGCAAGTCGCTGCTTTTCATACACCAGTATGTACATAGCTACTCGTACGATGGGGATGTTCGGAGCCATCCCCGTACACCGACGCGGCGGGTCCGACGATGGCCTGGGTAAAAAAGAAACCCAGGCAACAAATTGAGAACGCACAAGGTAAATCAAGGATTAGGTTCACGGGTGAGCATGCCTTCTCATAACGCACCCATTTCATATTGGGTCCCACCCTCTTCGTTTCGCGACTCTTGAGGCGGATCCCTACTAAAATAAAGCAGGGTGTTGACCCTTCCCTAACTTTGACATACTCTAGTACACGGATAGGCCTACCGTCACCTCACGCCACCATCATGTCCGACTCCTGCATCGTACGGGTAAGTCCTGGCACCACGAGGAAAACATATCGTATACCACATTCTCGCAGTTCCTTAAACCGCTGATCTCCATTTGTCCCTGGGTCAAAATCCAGTTGCGCGACTCAAATATCCTTTGATTGACACGCCCAAAGATGAAGCTAGCAATTTTCTCTCGCGTTATGGGTGAAAGAGCTGTTGCGCCGACTGTGCTCTCGCCTGACGAGATGAATTGCGAGACCACTGCTTCGTCTGGAAAGGCGGAGAAGGAACTCGTTCCCACAGAAGAGGGCGAGCCCTCCTCTGATGAGGAGGCGCCATCCGAGACCGCTGCTGAAGGCATTAAGAAAGTCGAGGCTATTGCGATTGTCTGGAGCAGAAGTGAGCTTTACGCTGCATATGCCTGGTAAGGAACTCTTCATCCACAACAGCCAAAGTATATGCTGATTTATGCTCGCAGTGTATTCCTAGTATACTTCGTCAACTCACTCCAGCAGCAGATAATTTCAAACCTATTGCCCTATGTCATGTCCGACTTCGCCTCTCACTCCTTGATTCCTGTCACCGGGATCGTGTCTCAGATTCTAGGCGGTGTTCTCAAGCTTCCCATCGCCCAGCTCATCAATATCTGGGGTCGGCCGCAGGGCCTCATTGTTATGACCACTCTCTGCACTATAGGCCTGATTTTGATGGCCGTTTGCAATAACGTCCAAACGTATGCTGCCGCACAATGCTTCTATTGGGTCGGTTACAATGGCATCGGCTTTGTACTTGACGTCTTCATTGCTGACACCTCCAACCTCCGCAATCGAGCATTGGCATTTGCCTTTGCCAGCACTCCTTATATCGTTACCACATGGGCAGGCCCAAAGGCTGCAGAGTCGTTCTACGCCCATAGCGGCTGGAGGTGGGCGTTTGGGTGTTTCTCAATTCTCACACCCATCGTTATCCTCCCCCTCCTCTATATCCTCTTCTCCAACCAAAGAAAGGCAGCCAGGCTAGGCTTTATACAAAAGAGGGAGAGTGGGCGCACTGTAAAAGAGTCACTTTGGTACTACTTTATTGAATTTGATGGTAAGATCTCCCTTTAACTCTGACCTCAAAATTCTCAGACTCTAACTATCCCAGTGGTTGGAATCCTCCTTATTTCTGCTGGCTTTGCCCTCTTTCTCCTCCCCTTTGCACTTGCCGGCTCCCAGACTGACAAATGGGCGGCTGCGTCTACAATCATAATGCTCGTACTCGGCGTGGCTCTCCTCGCCGCCTTCGGATTATATGAGAAATACCTCGCCCCCCGATCCTTCATCCCATTCCACCTCGTCACGGACCGCACTGTCCTTGGTTCCTGTGGCCTCTCAGCTGTCTCATTTGCCTCATTCTATCTCTGGGACAACTACTACCTCTCCTACCTCCAGGTCGTGCACCAGTTGAGCATCACCACCGCTGGCTACGTCTTCAATATATTCTCCATCGGCTGCTCATTCTGGGCCGTCGTCGTCGCCGCCGCTATCCACTACACCGGGCGTATCAAACCCCTCGCACTATATTTCGGCGCGCCCCTCAATCTCCTCGGCGTCGGCCTCATGATCCACTTCCGGCAGCCATCACACAGTATCGGATACGTCGTCATGTGCCAAATCTTTATTGCCTTTGCCGGCGGTATCCTTGTCATCTGCGAGCAGATGGCCGCAATGGCTGCCGTCAAACACGCGGACGTTGCCGCAATTTTGGCCGTGCTGGGGCTCTCCGCAGCGGTTGGTGGTGCTATCGGATCGTCGATGGCAGGCGCAATATGGACGAACACGTTGCCCGATGCACTGACGGCAGCGCTTCCGGAGGCGGAGAAGGCACGCGCGGGGGAGATTTACGGGAGCTTGAAGGAACAGCTAGCATTTAAGTGGGGGAGCGAGGCAAGGATGGGGATCGTACAGGCCTATGGTATTGCGCAGAGGAGGATGACGATTGCATCGACGTCAGTAATCGTACTTATGTTTGTGTGTATTATTGCGTGGAGGGATTACAGGATCAAGGATATGAAGAAATCTAAAGGGATGTTGTTTTAAGTGTTGTTCAATAATCGCCTGGGATGGGTTGTTTGGAGCTCCTCAGGGTGAAGTGGGGGGCGTTGATAGGGCGGAGTATTGATAGTCAATTCATGCCATTATGCTGCGAAGAACCAACAACTTTGCTGTTGTAGAAAGGCCGTTGATGAAACCGAAACAGCTTTCTAATGGTCTGTGCAATTGTTGATCCTCTTGATCACGTTGATCACCCTTACCACGCCGATAGAAGGCCCGAACGACCCTGACTGGCCCTTTCAATACCCCACATAATCCCCAAGTGTAACGCCGGTAGTGCCGCGGTAGTGCATGGCATCCCCGCATTATGATGTGCATACTCTATCTCATACATGCTCACTTTCCCATTTCCCGCATTTTCTACATTTCTCCATTTTCCCTCATACTTTAGGATACTAGACTATATTTTTTTACTCGGGCCTTTAAGTGTGAGGGCCGCCAGAACCCTTAAATTATCCCTGCATTCGTGGGTTATTCTCGGTGTTTCACGATCTTGGGCACCCGTGATGACCGGCGCTTAGGGTCGTCATACAACAAGGCCGCCGTCGTGCTGCGTCTACAAATACCTGTAGATGCCACAATTATGGCTTTCAATCGCAACGACGCAGATTATATTCCTAGATAAAGGTCATGTTTTTCAATCGGCCTGCCCTCGTGGCACGATACCTCGCCGTCGCCGCTGCGCTCTTCACAAGTACAAGCGCAAAGACAGCTGCAGAATGGCGCGAGTCATCAATCTATCAACTCTTAACCGATCGATTTGCGACTACAGAGGGCTCCGCGCCAGACTGCTCAATTCGCAGCTACTGCGGTGGAACGTGGAAGGGGATCGAGAATAAGCTGGATTACATCCAGGGGATGGGATTTGATGCCATTTGGATATCTCCAGTGTAGGATGATATCGGTCACGACGCTAGATATCCGTTGCTAAGACTGCATAGAATTCATAATATCGAGGATAATACGCAATATGGCAATGCGTTTCATGGGTGTAAGTGCTCTTGCCATTACTGCCATTTTGTGAACTCTTGGTCTGACGAATATACTAGACTGGGGTGACGATCCGTTCACACTCAACCCCCATTTCGGGACTGGAGATGACCTGAAAAGCCTCTCTGATGCTCTTCACGGCCGTGGAATGTCCCTCATGATAGATGTCGTCATAAATCATCTTGCTGCCAACCAGCCATCAACCTCGGTGGACTACTCTGTCTTCCCGGCGCCGTTTAACAGCGCGTCTGCATTCCACACCCCCTGTGCTATTGACTACACAAACCAAGGCTCCATCGAAAACTGTTGGCTTGTAACTGACACTCCCTCCCTCCCTGACATTGATTCCGAGAATGGAGATGTCTACACGGCAATGGTGAACAGCGTGGCCGATATTGTTAAAACCTACGGCGTCGACGGCATCCGCCTCGATACCGCACGTCATGTCCCGAAAGAGTTCCTCACTCAGTTCCAAGAAGCGGTGGGTGTCTTCGTGACAGGAGAGGTGCTTGATGGGAACCCAGACTTTGTGGCAGGGTATCAAGGCCCACTATCGAGCACCCTCAACTACCCATTATGGTACCCCCTCGTCGACTCGTTCATGGGCGGAGACTTCAGTGCTCTAGCTACTACAATGGGTACGGTGGGCTCGGTCTTCACTGACGTCAACGCACTGGCGAATTTCCTCGATAACCATGACCAGCCGCGTTTTGCTAGCCGCGAGGGCAACGACGTGGTGAGGGACAGGAATGCTGCCACGTTCTTAATGTTTACATCGGGGATTCCGGTGGTATACTATGGCTTCGAGCATAGGTTCGGCGGTGCAAGCGACCCGGATAATCGGGAGGCATTGTGGGGCAGTGGATACAATGTTGATGCAGAGCTGTATAAGCATATTGCACTGTTGCATCAAATTAGAGACCTTGCATCGGGCATCGGGGAGAAGGCAGCCTATTTTTCGACGAGCGCTGAGGTGATTGGAACATCAACTCAGTATATGGCCATAAAGAGGGGCGCAGTTGTGGTTGTAGTATCGAATGTGGGCGCACAGGGTGCGACTGACGGGTTCAACGTCTCGGGGTCTCAGTTCGACTCTGGGGATCAAATTGTCGACCTCTTCAGCTGCACAACTGCAACAGTGGGGGATGGAGGTGCGTTTGACAGTACGGCAAACAACGGAGAAGCTAGAGTGAGTATTTATCAAATCCACACCTCTTCTCATTCAGATGGCTAACCTGTCCGCCTGTAGATATGGATACGATCGCGTGACAAGGGTAGTTTTTGTCCGTAAAGGGGCGTATTGTTCGACGAAAAGTGAAGCCCTACGGATCTAATGAGAAGCAAATGGGCCACTACATGGGAGGTTAAATAGAATGTGTATATATTTTTAATGCGATAATTACATTCGCTACTACATGTCTAATTTTCGCTCGTATAGGCTACTCTCCTGTAACCAAGCCCGGAAGTCCTGGAGCTCGGGATACTCCTTCCTCAACCCCTTGATATCAACAGAATACCCCGCTTTCCTCAACCACCGAAACATCTGACCCATTTCCGGAATCGCAAATTCAATCAAAATGGCCACAAATGCCCACGTCTGTGGCATCTCATACCCCATGGTCTCTTTAAAGATCCTCTTCGCCTCTTTCGAGTTCAGCTCATCCCCCGCCAGCCCCACCGCGCGCCCCTCGTACTCCTCAGGTTCCAGCAGCGCCACCGCGCCAAAATGACCAATATCCCTTGCCGACACCAGTTGCAACCGCTTCTCGCCAAATGTCGCCCAGATGGCCGCGAACGAATTTCCCCTAAAATTCGGCGAGAGGTTATCCATGAATCCCACCGGCCGGAGGATGGTCCACGTCATCTGCGATTCAGCACATGATGCCTTTAGGTATTTCTCGACATTATGCTTACTTCTGAAATGCGGAATATCAGTGGGATTTGTCTCACTGACGTCTGCGCCGCCGCGATCCACGCTCGTGAAGACGAAGTGCTTGACCCCGTGGGTGAGGCTGGCGTCGATGAGAGCCGTTGCTTGCTTTTCCTCGTCACCGAGGTCGCCGGGGCAGGTCATGCAGAAGACGGCATCAATGGGAACGGCTTTGTCGAAGGCGGAGAGAGGAAAGAAGAGGTTGCCGGCGATGATGGTTACGCCTTCGATTGAGCCAAGAGAGACGGCCCTTTCCGACGTGGTGTTGCGTGTGAGGCATAGGACCTCAAATGTTTGGTCTGGTGGTAGCTTGGCTCGGTACTCGAGCAAGGAACTCACAACGGCACCACCTTGTTTGCCGGTTGCGCCCGTGATAAGGAAGCGGCGTCTTGGAGCCATCTATGTTGGCCAGGTAGGTACTGTAAGCGGCGTGGTTAAAGGAGCGCTCTCTGAGCGAAGAGGTATAAAAAAGAGGGCTTCTAGCTGTTGACAGGCATTTGGGTACCTTGCGAAATGCCTGTGGTGGTATTTTGGAGCTGGAATCGTGTATGAGATGTTTGATATTAAACTAGACATACTCCTAACCTAGGGTCGTCATCGTCATGCGAGTCAACCCGGATGACGTTTTCGGGCGACTATAGTGCCAAAATGCCTACTAAAAGCAACCACAATAATATTCTATTGGATATCTAAAATATATGGACTATCGGATCTCATGGTTACCCCTGACCGCCTAAAAGGCTACTAGATGGGTCGTGAATAACGGTCGTTTAGGACAATCTCCACGACGGTCCAAGTTGATTATAGCAATTATACATAAACTGAATATTATGGCAATCGAGAGCTACTGAAGCGCTTCAGTTAATAGAAAAATAAAGCAAGACGGAAAGATTATATTTTTTTAATTGAAGCATGGCTTCTCATATTTGTGGTGGTTTGGCTATGGCATCCAACAACCCCCTACCAGCGCTTTTAAACCACGTGTTGTACAATTAAGACGACAGTCACAGTCAACTGAGAAGAAGTTCGTTGGAAAAGATGTTCGATATCTCAGTATATCAGCTACCGACCACTAATCCTATCCACCAATCCACCAGAGTCAATTCACCACATCAAAGTCCACAAGTCAAATCACCAAGAAATAGCAGCTTTCGTAGTCGACAGAAGCGCATACCTTTTGTTCAAGACTGCCTAATTTTTCTTGCCTGCTCGTAGTTAGCACAGGCAATAAAAATATTATATCGCCATCGGAGAGCCTAAGTTCGCTCCGTTGGTATAATGTGCCTACCAGGGTACTCACAAGCTTGCCACTGGATACCGACGACAAATGTGATATGGCCATCGATAGAATCATCAGTGAGGAGACCAGTAGCCTTGGCAACACTGCTGGTCAAGCGCACCTGGGAGTTGATGTTGAGTGGGAGGGCCTGTCCGCAAGGAGACCAGATGGTGGAGGTGAATGGGATGCTGTCGGACACGGAGTAATCGGTCGAGAGAGGGCCATCAAAGACGGTAGAGCTGGAGACCTGCTCAGGCTGGCCAGAGAAGTAATAAGTGGCCTTCTGCGTGCCCTGAACGCCCTTATCGAGAGCAGCGTAGCCACGGAACTGAGTGGTGAAAATGCTGTACTGGAAACCAGATGGGTACTGGAGGTCCAAGTTCAGTTGACAGTTCTTGCGGTTCTCGGTAGCTGCAACAGTGGGACCGATGGATGCGACATAGGAGTCGAAAATGAGGGTGAACCTTGTGGGTGGGTAAGCATTAACAACAACAATGACATCTTCGGATACCCACGTCTGCCTGTCATCTGAGATGAAGGATCCCACAGAGCCTTGTGGGCATCCAGTTCCGCCATAGGAAATGCTGTTGATGTAAACCTGGGATGGGTTAGGACCAACAGAGCTGCTCGTGCCACTTGCAACGGGAACTCCGAGAGCAGGGTTTGGCACGGCAGCGACAGCGGCGACGCATGCCAAAAGGGATACGATGGAAAGCATATTGATTGATTGAGATTATTTATGTTGGAAGGTTATCGATATTGATAGTGGAAGAAGTGTTGTCTGTATGAGCGGAGGACAAGAAGTTTGGGGGATTTGAGGGCCTTATATAGATCTTGGTTCGAGTACTACCCACTTCGGCGCAGTTTATTCCACGGAACCCAATGGCCGTAACCAATATCACAAAGTAGGATCCTCTGGCTAAAGGCACCAATGATCGTCGCCGTGCAATCTATCACGGCAACATGCCGTAAGAAGCTACCCCTAGTCCAACGCGAACCCACGCGTGGAGGGGAAGCTCTGAGCTCCCCCGCAGCTGTAGGCCCCCGTGGAATTCGTGCATAATTCTCCCGTCACTATTTTCGGGTCATACTTTCCTTGCGGCCCATATCAATAAGACGGGATGTTATGATTGTTGTAATATAGGAGTGGGCGTATGACCAAATACTGAGTATTGGCTTCTATCCCGAGACTCGCGGTGGGGCAGAATGAGGTGATGTTCAGGGGATTAGCAATATGTCCGATATACAGCCACATATCACAGGAATTTGTGAATGATAGAGCGGCTTGGAGCATACTGGCGAGCTGGTCTGGAAAGGAGACAAACATAAGACAAGGTATCAGCTGGAAAGATATTGCAATCCGGGCCCACCGGCCTTGTCGGACAAATGCGGGGTGTGTGGGAATAAGCCTGGCGAGGCTTGTGACCGATATTGTACAGAAAGAAATTGAATGAGAGGGGGAGTACATTCATCGTATATTCATCGTATATTACCTGAGCATGAGCCAGATTCAGGGCAACGTCGCGAGGACCCGGTTGCAACACCCAGTATCTCCGATTGTAGCTGGGCGTAAGGGTATGCTTGCACGACATGCATTCAGCCCCGCGCCAAGGTAACCGCGCTCGTGTTTATGTTGTATAACGGTAAGAAAAGAGGTAGATATGGTTTTATTCATTCCGTAGGAAGAAGAAGAGCATAGCTTACAGCATGACAGTATTTGCACGGAGGTGCTGTCCACACAAAGCGCCTTGGTCCATTAGTTCCATGGCAACTACACAGAGGTGGCTTGACCTACCGTTCCCCGTTTCCCACGTTTCCCGTTGGAGCTTATCGACAATATGAGCCTCAAGAAAAGTGATCAGCACACTTTGTTAGATGTTGGGGCGATCTCGTCGATCAGTTAGATTGCCGAGAACCATGGTTGAAGCATTCGTTGTAATGTTTCAAGGCCCTTCTTCCACCACGAAAGTATTCGAGTCCGTCTGAGAAGAACTTCCATTAGACGGTTTTCCTTAATCCATAATCGACACCATGAACCTTCGACCGCCGTTATATAGGTCCCCTGTCAATAACTGCCGTCGCTAGTTCGATCCTTGAAAGTTCCACTGCAGGCTATTCAGACTATTGTTGCCTCGATGCTGCCGCCATTATGGTACCTGAAAGACGGTCGCCATTCATGCATCCAAATTAAGCTATAAGGTTGCAATCCCATTCATTGGATGAAACCAAAGCTGTGATGCCATGCCACACTCAAGACGCCATATTGATGGTAGCAGCTCCGATTCTGCCTAAGCTTCCGATGAATAGTAAAAGCCCCAGTGGACCGCCAGCCTATCAATACGGATTCCTTCCGATATGACTATATACCGAGTGAAGAGGGGTCAGCATGCAGAGTGACTAGACCTCGCAGGCTTTGTGCCAGCTGGATAAACGTATACAAGCTGGCTGCGACGGCATAACTCGAGCGACCAGAGGCAATATCGCATTCATTTTAGGCCGCTGGATTCCAAATTGTACCCTCGGCTTAGCCTATCGCACGGGCGACCGCGAGTGTACCAGGTTCGAGGCCAGGAGTTCCATTTGTAAAAGTGCGACAGATGGTGGTAAGTGAGTAATGTAATAAGACGGGAAGGCAGCCAGGGGTTCCGGTCCATGTCAGTTAGTCGACGTATTGGCATAGATATGGGACAGGGACAGCAAAGTCATGGGGCTTCTGAATGCGAAGGTATCCCTCTGGGGAATATATCACCTTTAAAGTGCAGAACGACGCTGTATTTAGCAAGAAGGCCTGGACAACGCAGACGTGACGTCCGGTTTAGATTGCTCGCTAGCGGATTGCGGGGGGCTGAGGAGGAACCAGATGTTCTTCCGTTTTTGGATTGGTCGAGCTCTCCTGAACAAACAACCGGACGGCAATTGACCACGTCTCACACCTGGCCGAAACGAAACAGCCTAAATCGTGCAACATATTGAAATATCGGAATATTGAAATATGAAGGGCCCGCCCTCGTGACAGATCTATCTCGCGAGACGCTTACTCAGCGATGTCAAGCCACAGTTATGAGGAAAGTCACTGGGGTTCGAAGCAGGGCCACTGGTTTGCAAATAGTGCGCACAGTGTCGTTGAAACTCCTCACCTACCCCTCAAATTACTGTGAATATCTGGGATTGTTGATCTCGCCGCGGATATCCACAGACGCACTCATTCACGCCGGCCATAGTATTTGTCAATCGCCAACAATAAGCTGCAGGTGTAGAACTGCCCTCTGTGCTTATTGTTGGCGATTAACCACACTCCATATTTTTGCTTTCCTCGTCGGACTGGCAATTGAGATCGTTTACGATGTTGTGGGCTACCCCGTCGTTCGCCTTTCCACACCGGAGGCTTTCCTGGGGCTTGATACAGACAACTAGGACGTCAGTCCTCAGCCTCATAATTTTTTGACTACGCAGTCCAGACCTCGGTCGGGTTTGACAAATCCAGACGCCTCCCTCACCATGGCAAGTGACACAGCTCACAACTTCTAGATGGGGCTATTAAAGGCGAAGCTGAAAATAAGACCGCCCAAGTATAATCACCGTGTGGACAGGAATCAATGACAGTATTTGTTTGCTATATACAATGGCAAATGCAACTACCCTATTATCTGCCAGATGTCACCCATCTCGTCGTGCAAAGATCGTATTTCTTCGAACATCATGTCGCAATTGCCCTTCTTCCCAAGTATGTGGTGCATGATGCTTGGCCTTAAACTACAATGCAAAATCTTCGTTTCAGGTTATTATGGGGCCCAAACGGCGGGGCCTGGGCAAGTATAGGTGGTTGCAGTGCTGGAGTAGATATCAATCTATAACACGTGGTTAGCAAGGCTTACAGATCATAGATCGGTGTTACTCACCATGACGCCTGGGTCGCTCGCGCTGGCGTAGCTGGGAATCGAAGCCAGGAAGCTTGCGTCTGGTGACTGTCCTCCGCCTCCGGAGATAACAATCTGCGCGCACTCGGGGTAGAATTGTGGGGTATTTGACTGATGGAGAGCGAGCAACTCATGCCTAATGAGGTAGTTCCCGTCTGCGATTGCCGCTGGGATGGTGCTTTCCCAGTACAGTTGGTCCATTACGACTGCGGTTCCCCAGCTCGTTCCAGTGAGAGGTGGTGCAGTCATTCCCATTTCATCGATCTTGAACCAGCCAGCTCCTGATCCATCACAGGAGTCAAAATCACCAGCACATTTGTATAGCCATACCATGACGGGGCCCTGTGCGTGTGTCCACTGTGACCAGAGAGCTCTAACTTTCCCGCCAGCTTTGACTGGAGCTGAGAGCGGTGCGGAGGTCCCGCCGTTGCATCGCATCAATGGGTCGGACACCGAGAGCACAGGATTATAGTCTGACCATTGTCGTTCAATGGTTGGTGGCCCACTTGAAGGACTGAAACCTTCATAGCCTGGGTAGGCCACGCCGTCAATTACATAGCTGGTAACTGCGCCATGGGCGGCAGCCTTCGCAGCCAGCAGAGCCGCGACGGTAAATAGACTGGGGACAATCATTGTGATATAACTTCTAGCGGTGCTGATCTCAAAGGTATATTCTGCGTTATTGATGCAGTTTGTCTCCAAAGCACGGCATAGAGGTGGGAGCCTTCTCACTTTTATATACGCCCTATGGCCAGCACTCATTCATTTCTTCACGGCCGGCACTCGTCACCATGCTCCCGTAGGACCCCAAAGCTCTTTATTTTACTATGCGCGTGATATGCTTGCTGCCCAAAACCTGTTGCAAACGCGACGATATATATTGATTCGAGAGCGATCTTCTCCATTTTCGTTGCGGAGACCGGGCCGGGTTATCAATCCGCGACGACGCCGCCTCCGAATCCTGAAAATCGGGGCACTTCCGAGAACGTGATTGGACGACTCGGCACTTTTATAGAATAGCCAAATGGGTTAATTTTGAAACATGGAGACGGAAAGCTTGTCTTGTCTTCTGACGGCCCACGAATTTAAATGGTGAGAACGCCGGTGCATATCGACCGTACATACAAATCCAAAACAGTCAGTGATTGCCAGATGTGCTACTGGGAAGGAATCCGAATGGAGTGAGGTTTGTTAGGAATAAGAAGGGGAAAGGGATCCGGTTCAGAATACTCTTTTGTCGACCTTCGCAGGTTTAAGCAATGGGTCAAGCGGCTTACCTTGTCACTAAATTATTTATTAAAAAAACAGTGCTTTGACATCATAGCTATACGACAGTTTTTCACCTTTCCTCGCAGATAATACAGCCTGGTCGTCACTCCGACTTTAGTTTATACAATAAAACAATATATTCGAGATACCAATTCTTTGGGTATAAAGATAAGCCGCTACATGTGAGCAGCTTTCGCTAGTTGACTGCACCAGTCCTCGCAACAATATCGTTCAGGGTTAGGTTCACAAAACCCGGGAACTTTCGCAGAGCAGCTTCTCCATCTTTATTCCTGGCCGCTGTACCGATCATATAGTTGCGGCCCAGCGCTCGCAGCTCCATGGTCACATTCTCCACGCGTTTACCCTGGAAGTAAATATGGAACTCAGTCGTAGTCTCTCCGAGAAGGAGGTCAGAATCATCGAGAGCAGCTTTCTCATTTGCTGCGGGGACCTTGAATTTCCGGAACTCTAGGTCTCCTAGCCAAGGGGCCAATAGAGCTTCGCCAGTCATCTTTATGTAGGCTTCCCTGAGACACCAGAAGGCATAGAAGCGTCGCAGTTTCGCGTCAATGATTACATTGGCATCTAATTCTCTGGGGGCGCCAGAGCTGGTGGTCCACGAAACAGTCTCCTCGCGGAGCTGGCACCTTGCGATAGCATCCCTTCCTTTCTCCTCCACGTCGAATTCTATTGGTAGAGTGAGGCTTTCGACGTCGTACTTCATATACTGCACTTCGGCGCGAGAGAAGACTTCAGCGTGCATATCGATCCATGCAAATAAGCCATCCTTGCTGATGGTGGCATTATCCGAGCGCTCGTTAACACAGACGACGTCGATTCCAACCTCGACTGCGTGTCCGGCGCAGGCGACCAGAGGGACGAGTCCCGCTTGGTGTGAGACGTTGAACTCCAATGGGTTTCCCATGCCATTGCTGGGTGAAAAGCACGGTTTCTTGTTTGCATCTCTACTGATGGTAGACTGTTCCCATGGGACGCCACCAAGCTCATGGATGACCAAATGCTTCAACAAATGCGAGGCCAAACTCATCTTAGCATCCCGAATAAACCAGTACTTCAGAACGCTTTGCTTCTCCTGAGACGGTAAAATCGCTAAAGCATCCGCAGCCTATACGTTGATCAGCACAAGAAAACAAACGTATTACTCAAAAGTTACTCACTACCCGTTCAAATGCTTTCATCTGCTCCTTCGCGCCCAAGGATTGAGGGACAATCCATATCCTTCTTGTGTCGACTATCCATTGAAAGAACTCAATTCCCGAACCCCCCATTTTGAAAGACAGGCCGCACGATCAGACTAACGGCACCAGACTCAAGGGCGAGGTGGACTTGCTAGCATCATAGCCAATTTAATGAAGAAAATAGCCTAGCAGTACACTTAATAGTATGAATATCACTCTCAGTCGCTTCAGGGCCGGCGATATGGGTTAATGATATCTACTCCTTTGGCATTTTGTGGGGGTTTACGTGTTGTGAGTGGTACAGTTACAACTCGTGATTCATCACACCAGCCACACTTTGCCCGCCCCATCAAGCCACACTACGTATCTGTGGTAGACAAGGCTTCGCCAACCTTGATATCCCGCATCATCCACCAACACATTCATATTGTACTGCTCTATAACCTCTTATCGCTCCTACATATAACGATTAAAATACGATACTCTCACGCTTTACATCTTCAACAACAGCAACGACCTGCTTTATCTGGATGCTGTCTCACCTGCGCACTATACAGCCTGAGAGCTGAACGGCCGGTTCCGCAGCCTCGTGGCTACTACATCACCGCCATCATGAGGACTCCCAGGGTCTTCCTTCTAGTCACCTTCGTCCTCGCAGCTTTCACGCTTCTAATATTATCCTTGCAATCTTCTTCTAAACCCACCGAGCATACCGAAACGCAGACGAAATCGGACAGCAGCGGGGTGCTTGGAACCTTCTCATTCAACACGCCTCTATCGCTCTTCCCTCCGAATGCCATCATTAGCCTGACCGACGACAATACAACGTCTTTTCTCGCTCGACCAGCAGCGTTTGGACCCCTTCTACCATCTACTGGATTAAGCGGCCAGCTTTGGGTCGGAAGCGGATTTGGAGACGACAGTCTGCGCCATGGCATCATATCCACGGCCGGGGAAGGCGAGCTGGGCTGCAGCGACGTCATGCCCGACGGAAATAATATGGTCGCGCGACCCCTCGACAAGTTGTTAACATCTACGACACCAAATAACAGACACAAAAGGAGCACGGCGGCCGCATCGGACGATGGAACTGATGACAACCGCAATGACGCGGCGACAGACGCCACAACCGACAGGCGCATGGTTTCTGGCCGGTCGCTCAAAGGCAGCGCAAACTCCGGCGCGAATCACGCAGATATCCAGTCTATCCAGGAAAGTGCCGAGATTGCAGGAAAGGTCGTCATGCTGAGCAGAGGCGGCTGTGGGTTCCTCGAGAAGGTCGAATGGGCACAGCGAAGAGGTGGAATAGCGGTTATCGTGGCGGACGACACGCGCGGAGGACCATTAATTCAGATGTATGCTCGGGGTGACACGTCCAACGTTACCATTCCCTCTGTATTCACATCCCATACCACCGCCCACCTATTGTCGTCGTTGATTCCTCCTGGTGCATATATTGAGGATGCAACCAACGAGAACGGGAATTCCATGCTCAAGGTTAAGCACCCGAAAAAATCAAAGCGGGGAGGAAAAAAGGCATCGAAGCAACGCAAGGCTAAAAAGGAGTCGACTGGTACGGTGCCAAAAGGTTATACTGTTTCCTCCAAAAAGGCCGTTGAGCCCGCCATAGCAAAGTCTCGACGTGATTCTTGGCTGGGGCGCCTGATTTGGGGCTCGAAACCAAGTCAACCCGCCAAGAAAGAGATTTTGGATTGGGTAGTAGTTGATGAGTGGGATAATGAAGCCGCCGTGGCAGCCGCAAAGTCCGGCAGCAAGGGCAAAACAGCTACTCCGAAGGACGATTTTGTTATTGGCGTCCACGACTGGAGGGATCCCGACTTTATTAAAAAGGCTAGCACTGACAATTCAAAGCCGGCCAAGGATGCACAAGACAGTTCTAACAAAGTCAAAAGCAAGTCTCCTATTGAGAAATTATATGCCCCCTCTGTCGGCGAAGAGAAAAACCCAAACCCCAAATTGAAGAATGGGGGTGTGGCCTCAGGAAGCAGCAAATACGGCAAGGGAGTCACATTTCCTGATGGCACTGTAACACCTAGTGCCGAAAAGCCGGGCTTACTGTCCAAGTTATTCGGTGATGAGGATGAAGACAACTTCACAGAACCCAGCACGGAAACCGAAGATGATGACGAACCCGACTACGATATTAGCCATGAGGGCTTATGGGTAACTTTGACCCAAACTAGCGGGGCTACTCCATTCTTCGATACTCTACTGGTGCTAGTTGTCAGCCCGCTCGTTACTCTGACTGTTGTCTACACCCTTCTACTCGTCAGGTCACGAATTAGACAGCGCAGATGGCGCGCGCCCAAATCAGTGGTTGAGAGGCTCCCAGTGCGCACGTATCGTACAGTTCCTACAAATTCCGGCACTCAGACACGGCAACCTTCGCCTTCAAGTTCGTCCCCGACAACCCCTCTACTCCAGCAGTCGCCTTCACGACCCCGGCCGCGCTCTAGAACAGCCTCTGGTCTCCCCGATCCGACAAGCCTATCTCGTACGGAATCAAGTGATTTAGAAACGCCCAAACCGCGCCGCGAACACGAGAAGAAGGGCGACTGGAAAAAGTACATGGGTAGGCAGGTAGAGTGCGTGGTATGTCTCGAGGAATATGTCGATGGCGTAAGCAGGGTTATGAGTCTGCCCTGCGGCCACGAGTTCCACGTCGACTGCATGTAAGTTTTTGTCTATCCGCACAACGCCAGAGTCGCAGCTAACGAACCCCAGTACCCCATGGCTAACTACACGGCGCCGGACATGCCCGATCTGCAAAGGTGATGTCGTGCGATCGCTAGCTCGAGGTGGATCCTCTAGCTCCATTCCACGGTACGAGCCTTATCGCGATGACAGCGACGACGAGGACGACGTACAGTCTCAAGTGGTAAACACTTTGAACGAGTCTCCGGCCGCTGGTCGTCCGATTTCCCCCGGCGCAAGCAGCCCGCCTAGCGCAGACACCGACGTTGAACGCGGTGTCGTTTCTTCGATTGCCTCGCCGACGCGAAGCACTGGCGGCTGGCTGTCTGGTATTGCGGCGCGATTTGGCATATCGTCGCCCCCGACGACGGAAGAAGATCGCACGAGGTAGATCCTCTGCATTATGATGGTAATGAGCGTATGGAGTTGTTCTTGTTTGTACCTACATTGGAGAGGTGGCCGTTCTGGTTGGCATTGGCTTGTGGGGAGTCTTTTTAGGGGGCGTTATATGTTTATAACTTTCCGCTCAGTGGTGTCGTGCGAACCTTAGTAATCCATCAAGTAATTCATCATCAGCATTAATGGCCCGTCTGATGATTATCCTACCTACTATCCGTAGCGTTGGTCGATCCATAAATGATATTAGTTTGCGACCAAGACCCTTCAACTCCACATGTAATAGTTATAGTGCCCCTGAGGATCATATTTCCTGTACTCGGATGACAAAGCCGCATAAACACAAGCCAATGTATCGAGGCAGAATACCCACAAATACTCAGGTATCACGCATCTACCAAGCATTTTTTGTGTCTCAAACACAAAATAAATTCCACGTAACTAGCAGTACAATGATGATTCAAGTGACGGTTTGGGAAATTCGTCGGATCCGGCTAGGGAAAAGGCTTATTTCCATTAGCGTTGATGAATCGCCACCAATCCACCATCCACCACAGGGACTGAATGGGACTAGGTACGTACCTTTAAGGGGACACACAACACACAACCACCACCACGGCCAGCCAGACTTTGCAGGGGTGGAAGTCAAGATTCATTTCCACCCGCGACAATCTCTGGCAATCCCTCCTCTCAATTCCTCTGCCCTCCTTTTTTTATTCTCCTTTCTATTGCTATTTCATTCAACACCCGCACATATATACAACACATACAACATATACAGCACATACAACAATATAGCACGCATAGCACATACAACATACACTTCGCCACTCCTCTGGCTAAGCCCTTCACGCCAGCCGTCCGGCCGTGATGTTGGCAAAACTGGGCGACATGATTAGCACCATACGCTGGCGCAACGTCGTACTGGTGCTCATTGTGCTGACGGCGCTGCACTTTGTATTTATCGACGACACGCTGCGCAATTCGTATTCGTCGTACGGCGTCCCGGATAAGGAGCATGCCGCCGTCGGCGAGCCAGCGAAGGTGCCCGAAGGCAATGCGGCCGTAGATGCTGCAAAGACGGCTCCCGAAGTGGTGAAGCCCTCTACACCGGCGGTCGCGGAAGATAGCAAGCCAGCCAAACCCGACACCACATCCGCCGCGAAGCCCGAGGATACCAAACCGGCCGGCGGCGAATTCTACGCGGATGCTGGTGCGGCGGCGGCGTCGAGCGCAAACAAGGAATCTGCAGCGGAACCGACAGCGCCGGCTGCGCCCGAGACAACATTTACACCCGCGCCTTTCGACTCCGGCGACAAGGAAGAATACCTCGCGGTCTGCGTCTCGGTCAAGGACCAGTACCTCGACCTTCTGGAGTGGTTGACGCACCACTACCACCACCACAACATCCGACGATTCTACCTGATGGACGACGGATCTACGCCGGTACTAGCCACGCTGAACTTTAGCAGCGCAGTCGACCCGAAGGCCATCACGCACCGCTACTATCATCCGGCTACTCGCCTGGTCAAGCACCAGCAACTGGTCGCCTACGACGAGTGCATTGCACTCTTTGGACACAAGCACAAGTGGATGGCATTCCTCGACGCAGACGAGTTCATCGAAGTCCGCGGCAAGGATACGCTGCACGGCATGCTCAAGGAGCTCGACGATGACGACAAGATTGGAGCGCTTGCCATAAACTGGCAGATCCACACCTCGTCGGGCCTCTTGAAGCGGCCCGCTTCATCGCGCAAATCTTTCGTGACCTGCATCGAGGACTACGACAACCCGGGCCACGACCCAGGATTTGGCAAAGAGAACGAGCACATCAAGGCGATTGTTAAGACGAAGTTCTACGACAAGCCGTTCAACCCGCACTTGTTCGTGCTCAAGGATGGCGCGCGCACGGTGGGCGAGAATCGCGATCTCATTGACCGCTTCGCGTGGCGCGTGCCGATTACGAGGAATCGCATCGCGTTACACCATTACGCGTCGAAGAGTAGGGAGCAGTTTGAGGCGAAGATCAACCGTGGGAACGGGATGGGGGATCCCAAGTCATGGGAGTGGTGGAATCACACGGAGTCGCTACCAGATTATAGGTGCGAAGAGATGACGAAGTATGACCCGTAAATGTTTTAGGGGGTTGGACGTTTTGCCATGTTCTAAGATATTGAAGGAGTCTCATTTTGGCTTGGAGTTTCATTTGGATATAGTATTGGGGATGATTCACTGTTGGATAGATTGTACATATAGTTGTGTCGGTCAAGATCACTGTTTATGATATTATATACATATTACATATATTTACATTACTACTTGCTCTTCTGCTTGTCCCCTACATGCACATGCCCACTCATCCTAGCAAGCCTTCAGCTGTGGCGCTATCACGATGATATTATCATGGGTTCCTGATCCATATTCGAAGGAGGGGCGCGCCGGAAAATAGTCGGACCGATGCCCTCTCGCCATGGTTGTTCTGGCCCAAACCCATGACGTATGTACAGGTGATGGCACCCTTGTGATCGGCACGAGCTCAACTTTCTTCGCACTTTATAAAGTTCGGAAATTATCCAGCCTGTCGCACACAGACGTATAGACCATACCAATCTTCGGAATCTTACAAGTTGCAATTATGTCTTTTGTGGAAAAGTCAACGGCCAAGGCCAAGGAGATCGCGTATGTTCAATGCACTCGGCTGGACGAAATGCGTTTGATACTTATATTTTATCAGGGCGGAGGATATCTCGAGGGCTAAGGAGCTTGCTTTTAAGACGGCCAGCTCTGGCTCGTTTTGGTATCCTATCAAGGTATGTGGTTAACAGAAGTGTCAATTGCACCCATCTGACTGTTCATAGGGCATCTTTTACTTCGTGTCTCATCAAAACCTATGGTAGGTTCCATGAGAATGCGTCATTTCCAATACTGATATATGGGTTGCAGGAAGCCATTTACCTCTCGACTTCTCTCGACATTGACCCTGTCGGTATCCGTGGTGTCCTTTATGTTCATCTTCACCTATATCCCCCAGGGTATGTGATCTCGCCTGCCAGCTCACTCCAGATGTATTCTGACGATACCCAGTCACGATTCTATTCTTCACCAGCGGACCATTGGCACCGTTCTCGGCAGTCCTGCTCATTCTCAGCGAGAGCTCGACTATTATCAACATGCTCGCCAGGTCATTCCTGATCCGCGAAGCTCTGGACGACACTTTTGATGCCGTCCTCTTGACGAAGAATGAGGATGTCCTGGTGTCTGGCGGACGTAAACTCAACAAGAGTACGGACCCGATCTCAAGAGTATGCCTCATAAGACCCCACTATATCGCCATGCACGTATACTAACGGACGTGAAGCTTGGTGCCAGCATCAAGAACCCGTTCCACAATTTTACGCCAAAGGCGATTATCAGATACGTCATGTATCTTCCACTGAACTTTATTCCAGTGGTGGGAACCATTACGTTCCTAATTCTGCAGGGCAAAGGCCGAGGAACTTGTAAGTCGAAGTCACCATATTTGATCCAGACAGCACTAATTCACGCGTCTAGATGCTCACTCACGAGTAAGAGACTCCTGTGAAATGATTTGTATTGGAAAGCCCGTTGCTAATAAATTATATAGTATTTCCAACTCAAGAAGATGAGCGCTTCCAGCCAGAATAAGTTTGTAGAGAAGAACGCTGGTCCCTACACTGCGTAAGTTGTTCCCTCATTGAATATGGGTCTTTAGCTGACTGTTTCGAAGATTTGGAATCGTTGCCTCGCTGCTTGAAATGGTACCCATCGCGTCGATTTTCTTCTCGTTCACCAACACAGGTAAGCTCTCAAGAACCAGTGAGGATATAGGCACTGACAATCTTCTAGTGGGCGCCGCTCTCTGGGCTTCTGATATTGAGAAGAGCGAGAATGGAATGGATGATGTTGCCAACCCAGATTCGCTGGAGCTTAACTCAAAGGCCGAGTAGAGAGACGTTGTGGTGGCTGTTACTTCGCTGGAAGGGTAGGTGGCTAGACAGGTACACCAGGGTACCCTTTTGGATCTTCTCGGGGGATTTCATAATCTGTGGCCGCGTTGGAGTCGTTATCTAGACTTTATATATTCTGACCGAAGACATTAGTAGGTTGGTATCTTATGGGCGATATAAGGCAATGCGGAGGTGGAATCTTTTATGTTCTAGATACATATTAAGAGGGTTTGGTTAATATCAAGATATTCGAAATCCAAAACATATTCGAGAGCAGCTCGCACATACACAGTTTCCCAAACACCCCGATTATCCCCACCACAGCCCAGGGCACCAGCTCACTCCGCCTTCCCACCTGACAACCTAAATACCCCTCCAAACCACACCTTACAACCAACCCATTTCGCTCCCCTCTTCCCCAGCACCTCCAAATCCGCCTCCGTCACCGCCCTTTCTCTAACCTCCCCCACAACCTCAAATCCCCACTTCCTTCCCTCTTTTACCACCTCCTCAATACTATACACAAAGCTCACTCCCCTGACCTTCTCCCCGCTCTCCACGTCCACAAATCCCGCCTGTCCCCGCCGCCCCATCTCCTCATGCATATTAGTAAGTAATAGATACCCCCCTTCCTTCGCAAGGAGCTTCTTCGCAGACCCGAAAAACACGTCAAGGGGTAGGTGCTCGAGAACTAGCGTCGACAGCACGCCGTTAACTCCACATGCGTCGTTAGGCGGCTCATTGCCCGAAAGCGCGTCAAAGACCTCAAATGTCGTTGACGGAACAGGCGTCCCCAGTGCTGCGGCGGCAGAGATGGCTGAACAGCGCTGGCGCGCAATTTCCAGCATGGATGGAGAGAGGTCGAGGGCATGGATGGTGGATAGAGGGGTGCTGTATGGCGGGAGGAGGAGTTTGGCGGTGTTGCGACCGGTGCCGCAACCTAACTCGGTAATTTTGGCGCCATTGGGTGGTAGTAAGGAAAAGAATTGGGTGAGCAAAGGAGGGAGGGAGATATCGTCCGTTGTTTGAAGGATGTTTCCGTCGGTGTCATAGACCTGGGGGGCTGATTAATTATGGTGTCGGAGGGAAGGAGAAGGGGGGGCGGTACCTTTGCCCAGCGGTTGTAGAGCTCGGCTGTGCTAACAGAGGAGATTTGCCTAGTGGATTTGGTTGCCTCCATGTTGTCGTCTGGATTTCTGTGTGCTCTGTGGTTGAGGACAACGTTGTCGGCTTCAATTATAGTCCACAACAGTAGTTCCGCAACAATAGTGAGTCAGACCGACGCCAAGTCTGCTATCGATGTGTTGTATGCGCAAGACTTGTTTCAAACGATTTTGTCGATCAATCTTGCATCGAATAATGTATACGGTGCCTATTTTTGATGGCAGTTTGTTATATAAAGGTTATTTTCTGTACGTAATTTTTATGGAATATCCGTGTCGTTCCTTTTTTTTTGCCTTTAAATTCCCATCACCAAACGCTGACAGCGGATACATGCGGCCAATTCTACAACGGAAAGCAGGGGATAGTTGCTATCAAATAAGAATAGCCGGTTTTACCAAAAACTTTACAGAGATTAAGAAGCGTGTGGATATTTTGAGAGTAAGATACAAAGAGTAATAATTATTTTATGTTTTATCATTATTGTTCAATATTATATGTATCCACGCCTAGTTTATTGAACCTACTTTTCAGATGTAAGGATCTTTCTCGAAAGCTGTTTTAGGTTCTTCAGGCCAACAAGGCCCATATTCATATCCAAATCCTAATTGTCATGGATTAGCATTGCTGACTGGCTGCGGAGTGTCAACTTTCGACCTACCGCAAGAATACACCTCAATACGTGCTCTGCGCCCGCTTCTCCACTCACTGCCAAACCATAGAATATAGGCCGCCCGACAAGCACAGCCTTGGCCCCTAGTGCAAGCGCCTTCATAATATCAGCTCCTGTTCGGATACCGCTGTCAAACAGAATTGTTAATTTATCACCAACAGCATCCACAATACCGGGAAGGGCGCCGAGCGAGCCAACTGCGCCGTCATACTGGCGACCCCCGTGGTTAGAAACGACAATGCCATCGACACCTGCCTTGACTGCCAACTCCGCATCCTCCACCGATTGGATGCCTGGGAAAGCTAAGAGTTAGTATAGTTTCGTTGAAGGCTGTTATTAATAGATGGACAAGCAAGACAAACCTTTTAGGACAATAGGACCACCCCAGTTTTCCTTTAAGAATTGGATATCTTCCCAGGTGTGGCTGTTGCCGGAGAATACCGTCTTTTCCCATCCCATACACGCATTTTGGAAGTCGTCTTCGACAGACTTTCCTTTTCCTAGGCCGTCTTTCCATTTTTTCTGGAAGACCGGGTCCGTGAGACCAATGGCGTCACCAATTCCAAGGTAGAAAGGCACGTATGCATTGTCTAGATCTTTTGGCCGCCAGCTGAGTGCCCAGAGATCGAGCGTGACGACAAGCGTTGTAAACCCAGCACTCTTTGCTCGTAACAGCATAGAGAGGGTAATTTCGTTGTCTTCATTGGGGGGCCAATAAAGCTGGAACCAACAGGCCCCCCGGCCAGATGCATCTGCGATTTCCTCTGGCGGGGTCGAGGATGCGGTTGACATAATGTATGGCACAGAGCACTTGGCAGCAGCTCGCGCGACTGCGCATTCTCCTTCACTAATATTGATCGTTAGTTATTTCACATAATAATCGTGGGCATGTAATATTGGGGTTCCAGTACTGATGGAACTATATGATCGAAATTAGTATGCTGTATCAACCTTGAGAAATCCGACTTACAATCTTGTTTACGCCCACCGGAGCGACCAATACGGGACTAGGATATTTGGTTCCAAAAAGCTCAACAGAGAGATCGCGGATCGTGTTATCTTGCAGCATGCGGGGGATAATTGACCATTTTCGAAAGGCTACTCTATTGGCATCCATGGTCTCGCCTGCACCAGCAGCTCCCGCGATATACCCATAGCTGCTGGCAGGTAAGACTGCCTTGGCAGCTCCTTCCCATTTGTGAGGGTCTGTCGTTAAGATTGGACGATTTCCTTTGAGTCCATCAAGGTATATCTTTTGTTGGTAGCTACCATAGTTTGGGTGAGAACTGTGTGACTCGTGGTGAGGCATGATTGTTGATGCTGTGCTGTAGCGGTATGATCCCAAACGAATAAATTATGCAGCTATGTTAATTGAGAGATAAACGTCCCAATAGTTCACGCAATATAGGAAAAGTAAATGTGGAAGAAAGAGCGCGGTATTTATCAATATTGACACTAAATACATTGACGTCACGGAATCGGGAGGAGCACTCGTGGACTCAGTACAGATTAGTTAATCATTGCCATATTTTGGTTTTCAGTAAAGCTATTGTCACAAATCGTAGTATATTTCGGGGATGAAGATGATCTATTCTTCTTTCTACTCCGAATACCGGCCGTAAAGTGAAGCTACTCGGCTACTCACCTTGTTTACCCAAGCAACTATCACGGCCCAACGGAGTTCAAGGAGTGTTTTTTTGAACATCGGTGACAGTTGGGAGAGGCCATGCGGGGTGAATTAACTGAAATTCGAAGTATTCCTACTTGGGTATCAGGCCCGTTTCTTCGTACTACACTTCGGATTTACTCAAAGTATGGCCCACCTCGCGTTCAATCACCCTCATTTGCTCTGCCGCCTCGCGCGCGGCTCTCCGCATATCTTCGCCCAGGCCTGATCCTTCTTTTCCAATTTCCATAAATCGGTCCTGCCAGTATCCCCAACGGCCCAAGCACATAGTAGGTGGCCCATGGTAAAGTGAGCCTTGGTCGATATACTGCCCCTCAGGATCATTCTCATCAACTATGTAGCCAATGTTTGCCTGTGCCCACTTAAGCAGTGCTTTCCCACCATGGGTAATCCAATCACAGGCGATCAAGATCCTACACTCTGTTTTGTGCATCTCAGAATCGGTAATCGGTTCTTCGAGGGCTACTCGTATTGCGTAGACTATCTGGTTGTGGGGCCCCCCAAAACCTGCGGCCAGACACAGACCCGCGAAGGTGTTTGCATTCCGCCATATACGCTCATACTCTGGGGTGAGCTCTCCTCCATGTTGCATAGGGTCTATTTGTTTTCACAGGTGTTAAGTTTATTTTGATTTGGAGCTTTACCGTGGGAATATACATACCGTTGAAAAAAGTATACACAACCTCAGTAAATAGAGGTAGGTCTGACCATACACATTCCCCACCCCCCTAGACATAGTACGTGAGAATGTGTAACAGTATTGATAATTAGATTGATGGATAAGCCTGCTTACACTCCAAGTTCTCAAGTCTCCCTTTGCACACTTCTGAAGGCACTTGAGAACTACCACGAGACGTTTCTGTATCTCAATCGTCGCACTAGGACTTCCAGCTATATTACCCATGACTTCCCAGATATTCCATAAATACCCAGAGGCCTCTTTATTGCTCTCGAGAGGGGGACACGCAAAGTCAAGCTGGCATGCAGCTTGCTCGGCGCTTTCTAACATAGCCGGTTGCATTCCAAGAGTCAATGCGTCAAGTATGTTAGATATCTCTGCTTCGCGACCTGTAACATCCATACTTGCCACCAGTTCCAAGTTGAAATAAGCTGCCTTCATTTTCCGCCATTATCTCTGTGTCGCGGCGTGATAATATTCGACAGAGCACCAGGACAGAATATAACAATCTGATCTGAAGTTTATAATCTATATTTCTTAAATTTCTAAATATCTTGTTTCTTTCTCGCTGCTGCTGCTGATGGTCTAAGTGTGATGATGATAATGGGTGGAGGTAGAGCAATGTCAACTCTCCTTGGCATTTCCCCCACAATGCGGGGTAACCCGCACTCTTGGCGCCGCCCCAGATAAGGCGCACATTTCGTGTGTTGGCCAATTCGATACCATTATCATAAAGGCACTGGGCAATCGAACTCGCCAGTCAGTGTCCGCGATCGCGCCGTGCGGCATGTTGTCCACTACTGCCGCATATAACCCACCCGGACTTTCCCTCTCGCTGCCATTATTTTCCTTCATGATATGGCACAGGAGTTTCCTAGACTTTAGCCCCCGCACGTAGGTCATCCTTCTCTTTTCCAGTGCCTTTACCAGCCTCTTTTAGCTCAACGTTACCTTCCACTCGTGGAGTGACGCCGCCGCTCGCTTCACTCGCCTCCTTTTCCTCCGGTCTTGTAAGTCCTCTATCCTTTATCAAAACGCACAGCAGGAAGCATACACCCATCAATGGTACCCACATGGTAAACACGCTCCTTGAGCCCACGAGATACGCATCCAGAACCTCTTCCTTCTGCAACTCCGTCAGTTGGCTCATATCCGGGACGCTCAATGTGGACTCCAGAATGGAGTCTCGAAAGCGCTTCGGGATCGTGGTGGATGTGGAGATTTGCTTTGTCAGCGAGTTCGAGAAGATGGAAGCTGAGAGTGCGAGACCGATGGCGCCACCGAGCGAGCGGAGGAAATTCCGGAGGGAGATTACGACGGCGCGGTCGTGCTTGCGGCTGTGAGCTTGGGCGGCAACGAGAGTGGGCTGAAAGACGTTTCCTACGCCCGCTCCTTCCAATACCAGTATGACCACTATCTGCCACTTGGGCGTTGTGCGGCTGAAAAGGAGGATGAGGCCCGATGCGACAAACCAGAGGGTGTAGCCCAACCAGATTACTTCGCCGTAGCGTTTGCAGCGTGACACGTATTGGCCGCTCAGGATGGAGAAGATGGACTGGGCGGCAACGAAAGGAATAGTAAGGGCAGCGGCCGTGAGAGGTGAGTACTGGCGCGCATTCTGGTAGTAGATTGGGAGGTAGTACATGTGAGAGTAGTAGACGATACCAAACAGGAAATTCTGAAGGAGGATTGCGAAGAGGGCGGGCTCGCGGAAGAGGCGTAGCTGGATCATTGGCATGAGGGCGATTTTCCACTCAACTAGGATGAATATCACCATGCAGATACCTCCGAGAGTTATCATGGATATCACCATTGGCGAGGCCCAGAGGAAGTACGTTCCGCCGCCGGAAACGGGGATGAGAAGGAGGAGGATGGCGCTGGTGCTAAAGATGATGCCATAGAAATCAATGGCGCGGATTTTGTTTTTCTTGTCTCCGGTGACCACGCTTTTGGGAAGGATTAGGGCAACCATTATCCCCGAGAGGATAGCCAGTGGGGAGATGCACCAGAAAAGGCCGCGCCATGTTGATTTCTCAACAAATGCACCAGCAAGGAAAGGTCCTATAGTGTTTCCAAGGCCAATACAGCTTCCTAGGATCCCTTGGTATCTAAACATATGTGAGCATATATTCACATGTGGAAGGTGGCACGATATTCGTGTATTGAAACTCACTTTCCACGGTCCTCAAGTGTTACAAGATCAGAGACAATGATCATAGCCAAAGCCCCAATTCCACCGCTTCCAATACCTGCTATTCCTCTGAAGGCATACAACTGCGGCCCAGTCTTTGCAAAACTGCATAGCAAATCGCCAAAGGCCAGAAGCCCCACGCTTCCCAAGAATACGACCTTGCGGCCAAAGATATCAGAGAACCGGCCATATAGGACCTGAAACACGGTATTTGCAATCAGACTGGATGTACCTGCCCAAGCAATCGTCTTTGCACAATTTAAATCCGCCCCGATTGTCGGCAATGCGATACCAATGCTATTTTGGTCGATAAAACTGATGAGCAGCGAGAAAGCTAAACCAGCAAACACGACGACCAACTTGCCCTTTGGCAGGATGTTGGTCTCGACGCGGAAGAGCTCATCTTGAGCCATTGCGAGCTCATCACGTATGGCCTTTCAAGTACGAAATCGAGAAGAAATAACTGAAGGAAAATAAACCTGACAGTTTCGGTGTAAAAAGATGATACCGATACCGCTAGCGCCACCGACTTGGAGTAATCTGAAGACCGACATTAATTATAGCACCTTTGTAAGGCGTGCGTCAGAATGAAGCCACTAGGCGATACGGAGACTGATTCATGGATTTGCCCGACGTTACAGTAGGAGCGCCATATTGAAGCATTTCTCACTGGCCCAGACCATTCCTGATCCCAGCTAGTTACCCGGAAATACTCCGACCTTGCCGTTGTATCCGGGGCCGGGGTGTAACGCCGGATCTTACGTGTAACCATCTGCCGACTTGTGGTGTTTGTTTCTCATGCCGCCCAAACGACCGGCGAAAGCCATATATCCAAGCTCAAGATAGTTAAATACCAGCGATTTAAAATCAAAGATTTTATATTCTTATTTCCATTTGTGAATAACTATCTTATTTGCCGCCCTAAGCCATTGAACGACTTACAAAAACCATAATTACCAAGAGCAACTCTGTCATTTACAATATAGTCTCCTTCGTGCATTTCGGCGGCTGGTAACCTCATATGGCTGCAAGATATATCACAGTGATATATATAACAGCATCCATGGTAAATATTTACATCACGTGATCATATCCACGTAGTCACGAGGAAAACAATTATATAGTTGGTATGGCTAAAGTACCGTCATATAACGCGTTAGGATGCCATCTTGTTAGTATAGCAATGGGTTGAGATAGTTTATACTCCGTAGAGGGTGTATGCTCACCTCCTTTTGGTTCTTGGCATCAGATATATAAATGCAGTATTTCTCCAGACGGCCCGATAGTTTATCCGGATTCCGTTTCTCCGTGACGTATCAAAGAAGCTCTCGACTTCGGCCCGTAAAGTCCAGCCGAGGCTGCCAGATACCATACCTTTCTCCACGTTCCTCTCTTCACCGCTGGCAGCACTCGACAGGCAGGCAATGAGAAAGTCTATAATCAATGAAAGAATAGGTTCGTTATCTGATAATATCGAATCACTACAGCCATCTTGGTCTTAATTGCTAACGTGGCCATTACTCACAGCTATCTGATACCTTGCTGCTACCCCGCGACATCGCCTCGAACCCCGCCAAGGGAAACCCCACCACGCAACCTCACCTCCCCCACTACCTCGTCCTGAACGCCGGCCATTGCAATATATCCTCAAATTAGTTACACCTTGTTCTGTTGAAAATATCTCCTTATAGAGCTACCGCGCAATCGAATACACGATGTCCCTTCCAGGCGCGTCTCAACGACCGCGTATTTCTCGCTCGAATACTGCACAGCGCGCCGAGTACGACTACTTTTCCGATAACCCGCCACCAAAGCAGCTCGAGACTCATTCTAAACTAGCCCAAGACTTCATCGAGTATCATGCGGCTGCCAACAACCGCGTCGTCCTGATAACTTCCGGGGGTACCACCGTACCCCTTGAGCGCCAGACGGTACGCTTCATTGACAACTTCAGCGCTGGTACTCGCGGTGCCACGTCTGCCGAATACTTTCTCGAGGCGGGGTACGCCGTCATCTTCCTGCACCGCCAATTCTCGCTGCTTCCTTACTCGCGGCACTACTCCCATGCCACCGACTGCTTCCTAGACTTCCTCTCCGAGTCCGCCGACGGGACGGTCGTCGCGAACCAGGAGCACCAGGACAAAATGGTCCACGTGCTCCGCAAATACAACGCCGCCAAGGCTAAGAACCTCCTTCTCACCCTCCCCTTCACAACCATTACCGACTATCTCTTTGTCCTACGATCCGTGAGCCAACTCATGCGCCCTCTTGGCGCCCACGGCCTCCTCTACCTCGCCGCCGCCGTATCCGACTTTTTCGTACCCCCCACCCGCATGGTTGAACACAAAATCCAATCCACCGACGCCGTCAAGAATCGTGCACCAGCATCCCCCGAAGGCTCCAACCTCGGCATAGTGGACCGCTCCCCAGGTCCCACCGCCTCTCCTCTCGACAACACAAATGGCTCCCCTGGCTCCGAAGACGAAGTATTTGACAACTTTGACTCCTCGCCGCGCGTGCCACGCTCAAAGCGTCTGATTGTGGACCTCGATCCCGTACCCAAGTTTCTCAAGAACCTTGTTGATGGCTGGGCGCCAGAGGGCATGATTGTCTCCTTCAAGCTCGAGACTGATCCCGAGATCCTCGTCCACAAGGCAGAGTACAGTCTCGAGCGCTACCAGCACCACCTCGTTATCGGAAACTTGCTTAGCACACGCAAGTGGGAAGTGGTGTTCGTGAGTAAAGACCGTGCAGTGGAGGGGTCGCGCATGCGCGAGGAGTGGATCCGTGTCCCAAGACAAAGGCGAGGGACAGGAGTGAAGGATTGGACGGGCAAGGCGGCTTTGTTGACAGTGGGTGATAAGGTGGGAGTAGCAGATGCTATCGGGCATGAGAGAGAGCACCCTAGTGATCCTGCAGACTTGATGGGCGAGCCAGAGATCGAGATTGAGGGCTTGATTATCCCGGCGGTGGCAGACATGCATACGGCGCACATTCAAGCACATGCGAAGGCGGCGCCGGTCGCCTGATCTTCGTGTGGTTTGTTTGTATGATGTCGAGAGTTGAATTATTTAAAAGCATGCTGTACTAATTAAAGAGAGGCTCACTGTCATCCACTTGCCATTTATCATGACACTTATTACCCACTTCATCATATTACATCTATATTTGTTAAACCCGATTTCTACGGAATAAATTGCTACGTCTATACTGTTTGTCACAACCAGCCAACATTGCACGTACTCACATCCCCTCCCACCCCCCTTCGCCCCTCTCCTTTGGAAATTCGACAACAACCTTAATAACCAATCCCCCCTCCTTATCCACCGCCTGCCCCGCCATGGCAAACGCCTCCTTCACCCCCCCAAACCCGGTATACCTATGCGTAACCAGCTTCGTTAGGTCGGGTAATCCATCCTTTCCCTCGCTTACGAGCTTCGCCGCCTCCCCATACACTCCCGCATACCTAAATACCCCCATCAAATCCACCTCTCGCAGCGCCGCCGCTGACACAGGCAGCGTCTGTACCGGTGTCCCCATGCCTACAAGCATGACCTTTCCTCCCGGCCTAGCCGCCAAAATCGCGGTCTGCAAACTCGCCTCCGCGCCTGTACACTCCATAACCGCATCCACGACCCCTCCTAGTTCCTTAGCCTTGTCCCTCAGCTGGCCTGCTACCGTCGCCGCCGTCGCAAGATTAGCTGCAGTGTCTCCCCGCGCGGAAAGCGGGACGACGAAACCCGCGTCAGCGAAGTTGTGGGTTGTTGCGAATTCTATGCGGAGGGGCTGCAGATCGGAAATCACGACGCGGTGGCCGTTGGCCTTTGCAACAGCGGCGCAGAGAAGTCCGACTGCGCCAGCACCGATAATTAAAACTGTGGAGTTTGGGGGAAGCGCGGCGCGGCGGTGCGTGTGCATTGCTACGCAGAGGGGTTCGATGAGGGCACCGAGGCGGGGGTCGAGGGTTGGGGGGAGTCTGGGAGGTTAGTTAGATATATCATTGTTGAACTGAGGGAGAAGTAAACGCACTTATAGCATTTGTCTGCAGGGTGGTTGATTTCGCTCTGTAGCGTGCCCTGGAAATGCGGCCAGCTCTTCGCGCTGCTGCGGAAGCGGAGGTCGGGACATATGTTATAACGTCCCTCAGAACAGAGGTCGCATGTGCCACATGGTAGGCCGACTTCGAGAGCGACGAAATCGCCCACTTGGAGGGACGTTGTGTCTGGACCCACGGCGGTCACATAGCCACAGGATTCGTGGCCGAGAACCAGAGGTTCGCGCACGATGATGTCGCCGTTACGGTAGTGGTTGTAGTAGTGCAGGTCGGAGCCGCAGAGACCAGTGGAGGTGACACGAACGGTGACTTCGTTGGGAGCAAGGGCGGCGGCGGAAGGGAGTGTTTCCTTGGTATGTCAGTTGGGGATTGGGCCGGGGTGGGGTGAGGGGAACACGAACTATGCGGATGTCTTTGGGGCCATGCAGGACGCACGCTGTTATGGAAACTGGGGTCGCCATGTTTTCAGGCAGATTGGAGAACAAGAGGAGATACTAATGGGTTAGGAGTATGTATATAACTTGAATAGAGAGGCTTTCACCAGTTATTGAATCGCGGGGTCCCTCTGGACAAATGTGGGGTAAAACGTGGGGTCGTGGCCGGAATTACCCCGAGCCTTATCACCAACACTCATAATAATTTATCCGGATCAGATCAACGGCAGTTATTTGTGGAGTTTATAGAAGGCATTAAAATCTTTCTACAGTTTAGTTTAAATTCTTCTCTCATACATAATTCTGTGACTTTTATAAATGATGCGGGTTGTGTGTATGTCAGAATATTTTGTTCTTTAGATTGACCGCCACGGCTATAAAGTTATAAATCTATTTTTCGTCGGATTCTCCAAATCGGAGCTCTAATGCGCAAAGCGGAAATCAAGTCTGTGTCTGTGTTAGTATTGCATCGGGCAGCTAGCCAGAAATGGGGTTGGAATTACCTCTTATTTCCTTCATCGGTAGTAGTTCCAAGGTAGGTATCCTTCTCCTCTTGTGTCATCACATTCCATTTCTTCTCGCGCGTGTGGTTCCGCCACACATAGTAGTACTTCGTCCCGATGATGAGCGCAAAGTTCCACGCAACGAATCCGAGCAGGATCTTGTTGCCGCGGCGGTAATTCGGCTTATCATCATCTTGGTATATCTATATCGGTAAGTAGATGCCCCCAAACAAACACAACTTGCTAGTTATGGCCTTACATTTGAGCCAACGATGCTACTAGCTTGAACAAACATGTTATACAGAGCTGTGCCCACTGTTCTTGTCCGTACCGAGCCTGCGTTACGGCTGACCGAGGCGACTGAAAAAAGTTAGGGCTAGCTTTTGGCAGAAAGTATCGAATACATACCAATGATTGCATAAGTGTACGGAAATCCGACCATCAGGATGCTCAGGGCGTATTTCACCCAGGGGCTCGAATTTCCTGGAATAAGTTCCAGTGCGATGAGGAGTGGGAGGGCCCAAATCTGTGAAATAAGGATTACAAAGAACCTGCTGTTGATCCTCTCCGAATACCAAGTCCAGAAGAGGAGCTGCAAGAGCGTGAGAACCGATCCAGGGATAATCAGGAGGTTGGTCTGGAACGTGCCAAAGCCGAGACCTCTCAGCGTTAATGACAAATAGGCCGCGACTGGTTGGAATGGAGTGCCCCAAGTGAACCCAATGATATACACGGGCCATAAGTCATAATCGCATAACGCCTCCCAAAAGAGGCGGAGGGTGATACCCTGTCGGTTGTGCATGTCACCCTACGATTTGTTAGTCAAGTAGTTCGACAAATTAAGGGCTCTAGGTGAGAGAGATCGAACCTTTCCAGGATCATCACGGAGAACGCGGTTAACCATAACAATCTCATCTCGCTCAGAAAACCACCCGTCCTTTCCTCTGAAGTAGCTAGCTGTTTCCGTTGGCGAAGGCGGCAGATAAAAGAAGGAGGCTATGCCGATAATTGCCGTTAAAATACCTTCGAGGGCAAAAAGCCATCTCCAACCCTCCAAGCCCAACACACCGCGGAGGTGCAAAATACCAAAGGCGAGGAACGACGAGATGATACCCGTAAGTGTGTACGAGCCCCAAAAGAAACTCAAACGAATAGGCAGCTCTTTGCTCGTATAGAAGTAGCTTAGATAGAGGATACTGTCTGGAATAAAGCCGCCTTCGATCAAGCCGAGTAGGGCGCGGGTTGCGTAGAAAGTCGACTGTCCGGTAATTCTGCACTGGCAAATAGCCACGATACTCCAGCATATCATCTGTATGGGGATCCAGTTATCCGGGCCAAGCTTCTTGCTGATCAATTGAGACGGCAGCTCGGCGAAAAGGAAGCAAAGGTAAAATATCGTCATGCCGTAGTTGTATTGGTTGGTGTTGAGTCCAAGGTCTTGGAGCATGTTGTCACTCAGCGCCTGGATAATGTTTCCTCTATCAAGCTGTAGCGAGAAGAACATCAAACATACCCACGAACAGATCCTATAGTCGAGCTGGTACTCAATTAGCAAACATATTCACATTCATGTGGCTGTGGGAATCTTACCTTCCGCACAAGTTTCTTCTCCTCAGCCGGGGTCCACTCCGCAGTAGGGTCCCATCTATGGCGACCTTCATACTCTGGTATCGGCTCGTAAAACCTTGTCGAACCACCTTCCGCGTATGCTTCTCCCCGATGTTGAAGCTGAGCGCCCACAGCCTTACTGCTATAATCACTGCCAGATTCAGATACGGCGACTCCCACCTCTTCTCCCTTTGATATAGAGTAGTCGGGAACACTGCGATTCCGCGTAATTGGCGTAATATTCACTCGCGGCGGACGGTCAATCTGACCACGTGCCTTGCGTATAAATCTCGCAAGCCACGGTTTCTGAACTGGCGCCGGCGGCGCTACCGGCGTAGGGGCATCAGGGGACGCGTCGCCTGCCATGTCGGCGACAACGAAGGTAAACAAATACGTCAACAGTGAAGAACCAACGAATGAAGAAAGCCTGCTTTCTAACCGGAAGCGTGCTTCGAATGACCTGCTCTGCACTGGACACTGAAACAAGATCAATCAGAGGACACCAACTCTCGAGAGGCGACAGACAGTATTTATGTCCTTTCCCAAAGAAGCCATGCCGAGAATCTCCAACCTCGGGGCTCGTCAATGCAAACTGCCTCATGCCCTCCTCGTACTCACCCCCACGCCAACAGTAAAGGGCATATCTCCCATTGCACTATGGCGAGAAATTGCGCGATGCCATTGAAGACTGTCACCATAGGTCGCTCCATAGCGCGCAGCTAAGCACCAGCTAAGAACCAAGAAGAGACTAGGGCGAGCATCTCCCGGCGACGAAGCTTTCTCCAGAAATGCCCCTAGCTGACGTCAATGTTGAGAACAAGTTGAGTTTATCAAAAGATTAACAGCAGGAATAAGCACCTAGGCCAAATAGAGACGGGAGCGGTGCGAAGGGACGGGTCTCGCATGGCAATACGCGCGTGGTGATCACACCATAGTCATGGAAGATAACACACATCGCCGACGACCGCGACCGCCGCATGTGAGGACGGCGACAACGGGATTAAAAACGCCGATTGCTACTGCAGTCGTGTAGGGCAGAGGAGCCAACAATTGCAAAAGGAAGTGATGTGATAGGAGGAGAGTGGGAACGCGTTGCGGAGTCCCAACTTACTGGCGCGATGGGCGAAGATGCCATTTTGATACTCGAATACGCCTTACGGCCAAAAGTTTCATATTGCAGTCTAGCCAGGTCGGCGGTCGGCGTTTAGCTTCTCCTGAAATGATCATGTGATCCGCCTGGCGCAGCTCAAAACATCCTTCTCCGTCAATGCAGAAGCTCTAGACAAGGATTGCGAACTATTTAAACGTCCAGCCCACATTTGCGATGCATGGACTGCACGCGGCAGCCAACACATTCGTAACGAGACCAGCCGCGATGTGTAACCTCCCCGGCTTGCCAACAAATATCCCACGCGCCCCCACTCCTTTTCTCTCGAGGTGATTGAGACTCCCCATATTTCATTGTGATGTACATATTCGTCTATATCTAAAGATAATATACCCTTCTGCACGCGAGCTCTAGCACTCACTAGTTCCCCCTCTGCCCCGTCGTCCCTCCCGTTCTCCACGCTCTCAATGGCAACGCCTGCAACTGCAACGCCCTCTCCCTAATATAGCCCCAGAATGTAAGTACTCCTATAATAACACAGATCACGTTTGTGATGTAGTATCCATCACGCGTAATATTACACACGCCTCCGCCGTCCACACAGCGGTGCTTATCTACTTCCAAAGCGCAGCTAAACGCCTCAGTCACGAGCGGCGACTTTAGAGCCGCTGATAAGGGCGTTGAGCCTGGCACAGGTGGGATGCAAGTCGCTTGGGTGAATTGGTCGACAAGCTTGAGAATGAAGAAACGCGGGAAGGTACCGCCCAAATTCGAGACACTGCATAAGTTAGCTCGCCTGTTCTGCAACGTGGGAGTAGGGGTGCCGGAGATATACAGCGGACTTACGTAGCAAGGAGCGTCATGTACGTCCCTCCGATGACCGGATCCGCGATGCGAGCATGGAACGCGCTAATCGCCACGAACATGACGGTGTTGGTGAAGGTACTGAAAATGTGCGAAGCGATCACGACAAGCAGGTATGAGGTGTCCACGCCGCCTGCTGGGAATATCATTACCGTAAATTGGGCGACCACGGCCGCGACAAGGCGTGCGACGAAGGCCCAGCTCCACAGTCGCATGGGCGTGTATTTTGTGCTCCACTTGCCCGCGTAGTAGCCGAGGGCTATCTCAAAGGGGAAGTCAATGAGGACGGTCAGGGCCAAATCTTCCTGGCTGAAGCCCTTGTCGAGAAGCTTGAGGTTCGTTACGGCGTCGTTAGCCTGGAAGCCAATCTTGGCAATCAGGTGTATGATGATGATGGTCTGGATGTTCTTGAGCTTGAGAACCTTCCACATCACCTTATACACATCCCAGATTCCGTCTTCGTTCTTCGTCCTCTCCTCTTTCTTGAGGACCGCAAGACCCATAGTCACAATCAGGTATGCCCAGCCCCAGAATGTCAGGTAACCGCCCAGTGTCATGACTCCTTCGGTGGAAGGCGAGGCGCGGAACCACTTGTTCGCAAAGTCGGGCGAGTTGAAGGCCAGGAAGACGGTATACGACATGAACTGCCCTGCCGTCAAGCCGACGGTCTGCGCGGTAGATGCGTAGCTCAGGTTTTGGGGTGACAGCAGCGTGAGTGCCCAGCCATCAACAGCAATATCCTGTGTAGCACACATGAACACGAGGAAAAACCACCAGCCGGTGAAGTCCCAAACGCCTCCACCACCTTCCTGCCCTGCTGTGACCATCATCGCCTTGACGTTCGCACCCAGCCAGATCATCCCAAACCCAGAGAGCATCTGGATGGGCAGAATCCACGACTTCCGTCTCCCCAGGCGCGGCGTCCAACACGCATCAACGATGGGACTCCATAGCAGCTTCAGCGAATATGGATAGGACGCCAAGCTAAAAATTCCAATCTGACCATATGACAGATGCGCTTTCAACAAAAACGGCACCGACCCCGTGGCCAATCCCATCGGTACACCCTGCAAAAAGTATAACAGCACCAATAACACAAAGTTTCTCCTGTCTTGCATCGGCAGCTCAAAGAAGCCATTATTCGACACTGCGGGCGTATTGGGGACGTGCTGGTCGAGACTGAATGAGTCCCGCGACATCAGGTTTGCTGTCACAGACGGCGAGTCTAACGACGCATTCTTGCGACGCAGCTCGACGTTTCCGTTCATGTCGGCGTCGCCGTTGGCAGCTGACGTGGAGGCCGAGAGCGCGGAGGCGGGCTCCTTGTTCGCGCGGCGGCTTCGGGCGCCCATGGGCTCGTCCGAGTCGTAGTCGGTATTGTCCGAGCTTGAATCCTCGTGTAGCAGGTGTTGTGAGCCTTCTGCACCCCTATCGTGCGTGCCTGGGTATCGTCGGTTGGATCGAGAGGGTCTATTGTTCGTGCTTGGGCTGGATTGGTCGAGGTTGTCGAGCTCGACGTCGTCGTGGCCGCGTAGTGACGCAGGCTGGTTATTCAAGGGTAGAAGTGAAGTACGGTTAGAATTCGAAAGCGAGTGTGCATGAAGATGAGAGAGTGTGTCGCCCAGTGGGGTAGGCATCCATGTGGTTATGTCAGAAAGTATTGGACTCGATTGGGAAATATGGAGGCCGTCGCGATTCGCCAAAATGTCTTGGTCAAGAGGTGGAAGCGGGCCAGTCGTCAGGAACTGTGGAGCTAATTGCCTGAAATGGTCGTATAGAGTAGCGAGCGACGTGTCCTGATTGACGTAGATCGTTTAGAAGAGATGGAGATCTGTTCTGTCACGATATCATGGTGAACATTAGGAAAAATAATATTTTGAGATGCAGCATCGCATGGCCACGTAGGCAGAAAATGAGCGAGTCTCTATTAATCAAAGTAAAGGGACACGAAGGAGCTTTGAGGTCTCACGATTACGAAACAACCTTGTACCCATAAATCCCCCACATCACGTGTTCATCTGATAAGATATATACGAAAAATAAAAAAGAAGCTTTTTGGCTGCACGCAACTAAACGATAGCAACATGAATTGGCTGCTCACAATATCACAAATATTTGAAATAAAAAGAAGCAAAAATTCAATTTCACAACCAATTTCTGTAATTGTTGAATTGAAAAAATAACAGATGCATCAGCCGTGAATCGAACACGGGGCCCATCGATGGCAACGATGGATTTTACCACTAAACCACTGATGCTTTGATTGTTAACCAATTGCGTATAGCCATACATATCGAGTCCCGGTTCAACCGCTCTATAGCGCGCACGGGGCCCATCGATGGCAACCATGGATTTTACCCAAATCCACCATTGCCATCGGTGGGCCCCGTGTTCGATTATTACGGCTGATGTGCAAAATATAGACTTCTACAGACCAATGCATGCAATATATTATCACACAATAGAGAAGCTTAAAGTAGTGCACCTGTCTTTCATTGTCGGATACTGTGAGCTTCTGCTCCGTTTGCCGAAGAGTCTGATTGTGGTTATCAGGGATGGCCACACAAATTCGCGTGCAGTTCTCCGTATTCCGGAATTACCTCCAACAGTACCTCTCCAAGTTATCTGTAGATAAGACCCTTATCTTTTAAACCTGTCATATCAACCATCAAGCAGCCCTATACATCTCTTACTCTACGACTGTCTTTAGTAATATGCACCCTTAGGTGGAACTTTATTTGAGCCGTCTTCCCACGTTTTTTATTTTACAATGCATCCTAGTCACAGCAGCAATTGTTCTAGCTGCAACCCATGCTTGCTGGAAACGTTTGCCATCTCGTGAACTCCACGCTTTCTTTGTTCAAAACCGAAGCTTCCTAAGAGAACGAGACTTTCGTAACCGTCGTCTCAACGAGAGTCACCTGCACGCCTTATGTCCAGTACCAGATCTCGCCAGGGATGTGAAGAGTGTCGACGGCGACGCAGAAAGTGCGATGAGCAGAAGCCTTGTTGTGGGCACTGCTCGGCCTTCAATAGAACATGCAGTTATCAATTGAGAGTAGTATGTGGTGGTGGTAGCGGCCGGAAGCACAAAAGGTCCCTACTTGGCCAGCCCTTGCGACATGCAGATCGATATGTTGTAGACACAGGTAAAGTAAACTTGATTCGTTATTAGCCACCACCCGCATTAATTGATGCTAGTCAATGAGAACGGTGCATTAGTACACTGCACAAAGGACTCTACTGTGAAAGCCCGTGAGCTGTCAAATTCTCTGCCTCGATGTCTGCAAAATGGAATTTCCCTACCGCCAAAGTATCAAAAGCTCCTGGTTTATTTTATAGATGATGTTCTCGCCTCTCTATCATGCCACCCCTCGATACAGGAGGACCTCCGCATGGGGCTGGTTCCCGTGATGCTCCATTCGCCCCAACTCATGTCAGCTTGCCTCGCCCTATCGGCCGGTGGCTTTCTATCGCGGGGGATCCTGGAGGTGGAGGGTGTTGAAATCCTGAGGATCTTGGGGCATTTACAAACTTCGGGTCTCGCATTGTTGAGAAGTGCTTTGGATTCCGGGGAGAGGACCGAGACCTTGCCGGCTACGTGCTTGATTTGGTGCCTGACAGATGTCTTTACATACCGTCAGGGGATATCGTCCTGGAAAATTCATTTACAGGGCATCGGAGCCCTGCTGGACGGAAGTGAGGCCCATCGCGACTTTGCCACTTCGTCTGGGTCTTTTCGGTCTGCAATGAGACACCTCTACCAACTATACCTCTCTCTACAAACTCTCCCTCACATACCTACTGTCGAATCTCTCGAAAATTCAGCACAGTTAGGCGTACGAGCCTCTCAAAATTCCGAATGAACATCAATGACTAGCCCCGAGATAGATGGATTCTTGGGCTATAGTAGCGAGCTCCTAGATGTTTTGCAGCAAATCGATCAACTATCCCGTTCCGTCTCCGGAAACGAAGCACAGTCGATATCCGAAGCCGATATCCTCCTTGGCAAAGTCCAAGGCATGATTAGTCGTGACACAACATCTCCACGAGATATCTCGATCTGCACGCCCTTATCTCCGGAATACAACCGCGAGTTCGCTCTCTGCCATCAGACCTTCCAACAAGCCACATTAATCCACCTATACAGAAAATTATATCACCATCCGTCGGGCTCCCCGTCCATACAAGCTGCCGTTCGATCGATCGAGAAAATGGTCGGCAACATGATCCAGGGACAGCCGTGCCACACCTGGGTCGCTATGGCGATGCCTCTTTTCACGCTCGGCTGTGAAGCCTTCACCGAGAAACAGCAGGTCTTTACGATGGATAAAATCAAGAAACTAGAGGATTGCATTGGATCGCTGCATGTGAAATGTATTCGACAAGCTTTGGAGGATATTTGGAAAGTTAGAGAGGATCTAGGGGACCGTGAGGGAACGCTGTGCGCAAGCCAACTTCTTGGTAGGTACCGCTTCGAAGATGTACGCTCAAGGCTAATGTTATGATGCAGCTGAACTTCGATATAACATCATACTATTCTGATATTTGTAGAGTTTTGATCGACACGAATAAGCAATAAAACATCGAGGCGAATGAATGCCACTTGAACTTCCAACTATTGGTCATCACAATAAGACATAGGAACATTGGATCTTTGGTTTCTATGGAATCAGGCGATAAAACAGCTCACTGGGCGCACAAACTACAAGCAGCCAAACAGGTATATCACAGAAAAGGTCAATTTTAACAACATCACAAGCAGCTACTACCCAACACACAATGTAAGCCACGGCCAAGTCTAACCCAGTCGCCTAAGCACTTAAGACCCGACAACCAAGATCTAACCCCGTCTGCAATCGTTCTCTTTCATAACTCGGAGTTATCTCCCACATCAATCATTCTGCTCAAAGGCCCCTTTTTCACCATCATGCTCATAATCTCGTAAAGCACATCGGCCGCAGCCATGGTAGTGTGCTCAGCATTCGTATCGTAAGCGGGCTATATGCGGATTCCTGTTAGTTGACGTTCCCGCTCAGATTTCCAAAGGTATCAACAACATACCGCAACCTCAACAATATCCGCCGCAATCAAATTGATATTCTCCAGCCCGCGCAGGATCGTCCGAAGCTCTCTCGTCGACCAGCCCCCCGTCTCGGGCGTGCCTGTGGCAGGCGCAAACGCAGGGTCGAGAGTGTCAATATCGAGGGATAGGTAGACAGGTCGCTCGGTCCCGACCCTGTCGACGATCTTCTTGATGATGCCCTCTGTGCCTATGGTGTCAATCTCGCGCGCCTCGACGATCTCGAACCCGCAGTACCCGTCGTTGTCGTAGTCGCTAGGCCCACTCAGCGTGGTGCGGATACCAGCATGGATGTTGGTGTCGTTGGAGAGCAGGCCCTCCATCGCGGCGTGGTAGAAGTAGGTCCCGTGGTTTATGGCCGCGACGTCGGAGGGGGATCCGCCAAAGACCTTCGGCTTCCCTGTGTTTTGGGATTGGGATCAGAGCAGCTACAGCGCCAATTGCGCGTAGAGCAAGTAGAGCGAGCACAGAGAAGCGATAGGAAATGGGGGGGGGGTCTTACAGGTGTCGAGGTGGCTGTCGAAGTGGATCACCGAGACGGGACCGTAGGCGCGGTTGATGGAGCGCAGGAGCGGTAGGGAGATGGTATGGTCTCCTCCGAGCGTGATCACGCGGGGTAGGGTTCTTCCCTGGATCGCGGGGCCTCTTTTGTCGGCGTCGGTTGCGGGGGCGCGCGAGAGGATCTCAAAGTGGCCTTCCTCGATTTGTTTGAGTGCGTATGTGTTGTCATATCTTGGTCTCTGTCAGTGTCATCATCTAACGTACATCGGGAGTCTTACGAGGTAACGGGGATATCACCACAATCGAGGACAGTGGCCCAGCTGTTGAAGGGGTTCGTTTTGAGGGGAACGTTGTAGCCTCCGCTGGTGTTCTGGTCAGTATTTGTTCGATTGACAGAGTGTGATGGGCAGGTCATATACTAGAGATTCAGTCGGCGGGAGCCTTGTCTAATGCCCGAAGGCCCGAAGCGGGCGCCTGGGCGGTAGGAGGTTCCGGTATCGAACGGGGCACCTTATTAAAACATTAGCTGTGTTCAATCGGAGAACTACTATCTGTTTTATACCGATGAACGCAATGTCGTATTTTGCATCAGGATTCTGAAGGCAAGGCTGGTAGGGGAGACGGCCGAAGGTAGTAATGCCAGAGAAGACAGAGTCCGCCTAGAGTTTGTAAGCAGTTTGACGTCGGAAGGAGTTATATATCTGGGAGTCAAATAACCTGCGTGCCGCCATCTCCGGGCAGTCTAGTGTACCATAGGGACTGATGGGGTCCTTCGATGACCTTCTGGTCAAGCCCAGAATGAGCGGTAGCAATGGCTATCCAGCCGAGTGCTAAGAGTGCGGTGTACATCATGCTTCCTGGTTTTAATTTAGATTTCTTGGGGGAAAAAGCCTATGGAGATTATCAGTGGCAGCGGTTTATTTCTTATATCACAAATTTGAGTTTGACCTCGTCTAGAATTGACTAATGATGTTGAAGGCGCTCCTGCCAACTATGCCGTCCCGTTAAGTGCCGCCATAGTTTCGAAGCATTTTACACAAATAGTATCGATAAGAATTTAAAAATGTCTCATCGTGGTGTTTCCAGGCGCGTATTTTACTACATCCAGCTTGGCGGACCTGCCTCCACGTTCCTTGTATGCAAATGGTATCGATAAAACTTAAAGTATCATATCATGGTGTTTCCAGGCGCCTATTTTACTACATCCAGCTTAGCGGATGGGCCTCCACGTTTCTTGTCTGTCCCCAGAACCCCGCAATAACACCTAGCTCAGTTATCGTGGGTATATTACCAGATAAAGTTAGCGTAATACTCAAATTGTGGATTGATAGTGCTCCATATCTCCAGCGTGCATGGATTACGTCTCCATGCAAAGGCTTGTATCTACACCATGTTATTAATATCGGGTCTCTACGTTATTGTGGCATGTCAAATAGTAATTCGACGTCTTATCGTCGAGCCCTGTGTTGATCGGGACTTTAAGGGCTGAACATAGGTCGATAACGATGTATGTATGATAGCGCTGATAATACATCAATGTCTTGCACAAATATTCCGGTGGCTAAAAGCCTATGGGTGACCACGCTTGGGTGCAATTTGATCTTGCCTGAAAGGACGATCTGAAAGGGCGACCGCGCGAACCAAAACACGAGTTGAGGTACAATCCCAAGCTTTCAACATGAGTCCGAAAATATCTACAAGCATGCAAAAGTCGCGAGCCCAGGAGGGCAGCTTCCCGTCAGTCCTCGAGGAACATCTGGATGAAACGTCGCCTCTGCTCTCAGCTTCGCCATCAAGCCGATCAACTGCCCGACCAGAATACGTCGAATGGCTGGCTGAGATGTGGTTCTTGACCAAGGCGTCCATCCCGGTCATTCTGGCCTATATGCTCCAGAATAGTCTGCAAACGGCCTCGATATTGGTTGCAGGGCGAATTTCCTCGGAAGCGTTGGCAGTCGCCGCGTTCTCCTATATGTTTGCAATGGCAACAGCGTGGCTAATCGCCCTTGGTGGAACGAGCGCTTTAGATACTCTAGCCTCGAGCAGTTTCACGGCCTCCAAGGACAAAGGAAACCTCGGTATTCTTCTGCAGAGGGGAATCATCGTTTTAACTGCTTTCTATGCAGTAGTTGTTGTTATATGGGGTTTCTCCGAGCACCTCTTCAGGGCGCTTGGACAGCCAGAGCACATTTGCCTACAGAGTTCCAAGTTTCTTCATTTACTTGCCCCGGGTGGCCTTGGCTATGTCTGGTTCGAGTGCATGAAGAAATTCCTTCAGGCCCAAGGTATATACCGACCCGGCACATACGTTCTTTTTGTTACCTCGCCGCTAAATATTATCCTCAACTATCTCTTCATTTTCACTTTTAACTTTGGTGTATACGGCGCGCCAGTAGCAACGGGCATCTCATATTGGCTCTCGTTTCTTCTCCTAGTGGCTTACGCGGGACTCGTTGGAGGCAAGGAATGCTGGAGTGGGTTCAAGCCAAGACAAGCTCTTAGAAACCCATGGCCTTTTGCCAATCTTGCGTTTTTAGGCGTCATCCATGTCGGAACAGAGTGGTGGGCGTTCGAAATTGTTGCTCTCGCCGCTGGCCGGCTCGGCACCCTACCCCTTGCAGCTCAGTCCGTTGTCATGACGGCCGATCAGATTATCACTACTATCCCATTCGGCCTCGGTGTTGCCGAGTCCGCGCGATTGGGCAACTTGCTGGGGGCTAAAAACTCCAAGGGAGCTAGACGATCTGCACATTGCGCTGCTATCCTTTCCGTCTTCTTCGGCTCCGTCATTCTCACTATTTTGTTCGCGACGAGAAACGTCATTGGTGGTCTATTTAGCGATGACAAGCGCGTCATTGCCCTTGTTGCTGAGATTATTCCATATGTTGCACTGTTCCAGGTTGCAGATGGATTGAATGGCAGTTGTGGTGGGGCCTTGAGGGGTATGGGCCGCCAGTGGGTTGGGGCACTTATTAATTGTATAAGTTACTATGGAGGTGCTCTTCCTGGGGGGGTTTATCTTGCCTTCCACGGATGGGGTCTGGCTGGTCTGTGGCTGGGACAATGCGTTGCGCTGTCGCTCGTGGGCATTTTGGAGTGGGGCATCGTCGGTTTGAGCAACTGGGACAATGAGGTCTGGAAGGCTGCCGATCGATTAGATGATAATGAACAAGAACAGCTTGTCTTACCCAGCTAGTAGAAAATAGAGATCAAAACAATACGGTCGAATATCAAGACTTGTCACGTGTGTTCTCCCCCCTTCCGCAGTAACTTACATAGCAAAGACCAGAGAAACGTCTCGCATACGCCTAGATAAACCCAGGGTATCCTTCTCCTGAAATTATGAGGTTAAAGAGGATAACGTATAATTATTTATATTTAAGTATAGGTGAAGATAAATCATCAAAAGAGGCTTCTGCTATGTGATATTTTTGGTGAGGAAAGCTTGGACTAGGACTAGCCGTTTTTGTTCGATATTTAGCAAACTCTATGTAACCCTTTACTATAATTTACTATGTAATGGTACCTGCTTTTTTGCCCTTCGATGATGCATTTACTTCCTCTGACTATGAGCGAGCAGTTCCGACGATCACACCCTTACCGCATCCACTAATCAGAAGTTGCGGATGAAACGCCAGGGGATAGATAAGCAACTTAGTCGTATGGGACGTCTGCTCTGATAAGGCGCTTACATTTCCCTTCTTGGTCTTCTTATTGCCTTGTAAGATGTAACGGTGGAGATAGGTAAGGAGATAAGGAGCCGGAGTTTCAGGATACTGTACAGCCAACAGACGAAGCATCTAACTTACCTCTACAGCGCATAGCTACGATAAGGTCCAAATTATGAGGTAGTTCTGTATCGTATATAGCTGTATATAATAATATTTATGTTCGACGATCCCAAGCATTGGCTTCAGTAATGTACACTGGCGGTTCGTTCAAGCTGAACTATTACAATTAATTGATTTTCACGACATACTCCAGGACAATGATCTTCGAGAGTATGGAGAATGAGAAACAGCTCACACTTGCTATAGATTCAGGAGGCTCGGTTGCGGATGGATCAATAAGCCATGCAGCGAATGAAATAGTGTTGAGTAAAGAAGGCTTTAAGCTGTTCCCTCAACCTGTACTTGGCGACAACCTTGACCCTCTGAACTGGTCCTTCGTTCAGAAGCATACAATTTTGGCTATTGTAATGTCTATGTGAGTTTTACAGCAGGCATTTCATCTCTATTCTGAAGTCAATTAAGCTCGGATTCTAATACATTAGCATTGTTAGCTACTTTATGTTCACCTACATCACGACCACTACAGTGCCATCATTCCCAGCGCTGGAGGAGAAATACTCTGCTAGCTTGGAACAAATCAATTGGACAGTCGCAATTCCTGCTCTTGGTCTCTCCGTCGGACCGCTGCTATGGGCCTCTATAGCGGGCATCGTTGGACGTCGTCCTATTCTCATATTCGGCACAGTTATGGCTCTGGCCGCCACAATTGGAGCTGCTCTTGCCCCGAACTACTCGAGTTATATGGCTGCACGCTTCTTTCAAGGGCTTGGTGTCAGCCCGGCATCCAATGTTGGCCTAGCCGTAATAAACGACATTTTCTTTGAACACGAGCGTGGCCAAAAGGTGGGACTCTGGGTATTGGCAATTGATTTGGGTCTTTACTTTGGGCCACTTATAGGTGGCGTTATCAATCTTGCCGGTCACATCTGGATTCAGTGGCTATCCGCTATTCTCTTCGGAGCGATCTTAATTGCTGAACTCCTTTTTCTACCGGAGACTTTATACCCACGGCACCTCATGCTATCCAAGGTATACCGTGGAGATGTTTCACAGCAGGGTGTCGAGGAGATTTCAGTCAGAGACTCCACTGGTGAACCTGAGAATATACTAAAAACTAAGCAGCTCCCATTTATAAATGTTACTCCGCTTCCTGGGGTCCAGCATCCGAAGCCTTATGACACTATGACGCAATTTATTAAAACATTCAAGTTCATTATCGTTCCCATTTCAATCATGACCTATTGCTTTGGTTGGTACTGGTGGGTACTGTCAGTGGTCACTCTAGTTCCAATCGCATATGAGCAATATCCGCCACAAATTCAGGGGTAAGCGTCACTATTAGTGCATAATTAAGGAAATTGTCACGCTAAATTATTACAGACTTCTTTATCTTGGGCTCATTGTGGGTACCCTGGTCTCCGAGGTCCTTTATTCCGGTAGTTTGAGCGACTGGATAGTTATCAAACTAGCCAAACGCAACAACCACCAGAAGACTCCTGAGATGCGCATCTGGCTTACCTATCCCGCGGTTATTCTCACCGCAGTTGGGTTGGTTGTCTGGGGGGTCAGTATTGACCGCGGGTATCACTGGATGGTAGGCCAAGTCGCTTTGGCTATTTGTAAGTCAGACCGGATGATCCTTTCTTTTTCAACTTCCGCTAATGGCTGTTATAAAGTTGGTGCTGGTGTTCAAATGGGCAATACTGCCATTTGTTCGTATGTGGTGGATGCATATCCCTTGCAAAGCATGGCTATGATGACCTTCTATGCCGTGATGCTCAACTTGTCAGCATTTCTGGATCCATTTTTCATTGTTTCGTGGGTAGAAAATATCGGGTTTACTTGGACGTTCATTGGCCACGCCATTATCACCGTTGCCGTTTGTATTCCAGTGATGGCTGTGCTTCACCGGTTTGGGAGAACACTGTGCGAGAAATCTGGAAGCCCAACATGGGTAAATCCAGAGTATGAAGTTCATACTCCCAGTAGTATATGATATGAGATGATATAAATGATATAATATATCATATCATAATATACCACGATGAAGATTTTACATAGGGATAGATATCACCTCATATCACGGTCTTCCCCAAGTGATATATCATATCATATCACACCACTTGAAAGTCCCATATAATGATATAAATGATATGATATCTACGCAGGCCTCAACGTACCATCGCGTGGATTTTACCTATAATCCATCATTGCCATCGGTGGGCCCCGTGTTCGCTTTATTACGGCTGATGTGCAAAATATAGACTTCTACAGACCACTACATGCAATGTGATATCACGCAATGGAGAAATTTAAAATAATGCGACTGTCTTTCCTTGCAATATTTATCTTAGGACTCACTTAGGCCGCTGTAACAGTGAATTTGGTGTCCTTCACCCCCTTCAACTTAACGAAGGTCCCTGTGCCTTGGCCAGCTACCTTGATACTCTGGCCCCTACTGCTACCGATTGGCGTCTGGCCAATCGTAACGTAGACGTCATTCCCTAGCTGCGATTTGATTGTCGCGGTCTTGAGCTTGCCCTTGTTATCCCAGCTGGCGTCAACCTTGAAACCTCCTCGAGTAATCATGCCCTTGAATGAACCTCCGCCATTGGCAGCCCACGCAGCTGGAAGACTAGGCAGTAGGCGAATTAGAGTAACTTTATCAAGCTCTCCTGTATAAGCTGCTTCCAAATTGGCGTTGCCAGGAGGTGCTGTCTTTACATATTCGTGACTTTGTATGAATGATTCAACAATACCAGCGGGAGTACCAAAATTTCCATCAATCTGGAAGGGTGCTACGTCTCCCTGGTTTAACATGGTCTTATTCCATGAGCACTCGCTCATTTGAGTAACAAGACGCTCGTGCGCTATGTCTGGGAGGAACATGCGGCCAGACATGGCAATAGTCCAAGCTCGGGGCCAACCACAAGGGCCGCCGCCATTACTATTCAAAACGTACCATTAGTTTGAGTTATTGGGGAATACATGGTTTTATTAGAGATCATCACCGCTCTGGGAAGAGCTGTCTTGACACTATGCGGAATGTGTACCGGAGAATAGGAATATGAAAAAATAAAGGTGAGACCTACTCAAGTCGATGGCGAAGACTGGTGATAGCGGCGTCAAAAGTCGTTTTGTTAGACGAGGTGATGTGCGGTAGCGGATATATTGGTACCAGATGAGAAGTGTGCCCGTTGCCTGGGATGGACTACAACAAGGTGTCAGCTAACAGTGAATTAGAGGCTTCTTCTCTCGCAACAGGATAGCGCACCTCTTCATAGTCATGGATCCATTCGGCAATGCCACCGTACTGATTTAGCCTTAGGCCAGGAAGCTTTGCTCTCATCTGGGCTACACGCTTGGTAAATTTATCGTCTCGGATACCGAGCGCAGCCTGCGCTTCAGGAACAAATCCGAAGAGCTCCCAGAGTAACTGGTTATCTATAGTCGTACCAAGCGAAATCGATGCTGTCTTCCCGTTGCTATTTGGTATGATATAAGTGTTTTCTGGGGACACACTTGGATTTGTTACCATATAACCCTTATATTCGGTCATAAATTCGAGTGCAAATTCAACGTTAGCTTTCAGTGTTGGGAACATGTCCTTGAGAAATTCCTTATCCCCAGTAAATCGATAGTGTTCTATCACATGAGTAATCATCCATGTGGCACCCATTGGCCAGAAAGTCGCAGGAGAATAGTTGTCCTGGGGTGCAGAATCGCCCCATAAATCCGTGTTGTGGTGAGTTACGGTGCCAGAGCAGCCGTACATCTCCTTGGCCACTTTTGCGCCTCTTGTGCCCATCGTTTTTAAGAGGTTATTTAGTGGAGAAGTTAGATCCGCAAGTCCTTTTGTTAAGCTGATGTTAGCACTCATTCTACTCTGAGGGTATAGCATTGAGCTAAACGTCCACTCACCTGTAGTTAAGCTGGGCCAATAGTTCATCTCTAGACTAAAGCGTTAGATTATTCAGTCAGGTGAAAGCAAGCCCTCTATTAACATACGTAGGTTTATGTTGATCGTATATTTGCCCCCCCAAGGAGGGTCGGCAACGTTATTCCAAATGCCCTGCAAGTTCGGTGGCAAGGCAAGGTCCGAGCTTGGCCGCGATGAGGAGATGAGAAGATAGCGTCCCAATTGGAAGTACAAGCCTGCCAGTTCAGGGTCAAAAGCGTCAACTGCAATGTTGACCATTCTTTGAGGCGTTGTAAGCGCTTTTTGCTCCGGCGTTGATTGTCCAAACTGCAAAGACATGCGCCCAGCAATGGCTTGGTAATCGGAAACATGGGCGGCGCGAATATCGCTATAACTCTTCAATACAGCCGCTAGATCAGAGAGAACTGCATGCTTGGGATCCTTTTTTCGGTAGCTCGTCCATGACTGAAAGTAAACAGTAGCCTCATCTGCTCCCTTACAGAGAACATTATCGCCTAGCGTCGAAACTTCACCACCAGACGCGACTATGCGGGCTCCAGCAGCCCAAATAATAGGTCTGGCATCTGCAGTAGACCCTCCCATGACAATAGAGTCATTGTTTGAGGCAATGCTATACTGAACGTGGCGATCTAGCCCAACGACGTCCCAAGCGCCACGGTCTAACCTTATATTGAAATCGACAGAGCCAGGCTTACTGGCCTTGAGGTTTATAGCGATGATATCGTCTGGATTGCTCGCAAGGTACTCTCGTTGAAAAGTGATGCCACCCACGGAAAATTGTGTACCACCCACCGACTCTTCGACATCTATCCATCGCTCATAGTCTGTTACATTGCCATCCGGGAAGGCTTGAGTCAATCCCAGAGTACCGAGAGTATCATAGTTGCGGGTAGACATTGGTGTGCCAATATACCCCAATTTACCAAGATCCTCAGCCTCAGTAAACTTCCCCTGCCGGACAAGCTTCTGCATTTCCTGAACAGTTGGTTGAGAATCGGGATTAACTCGGTCTATGAATGATCCGGACCAGAAAGAGTTCTCATTGATGTTGATGGATTCCGATTTTTGTCCGCCAGAGAACATAGCCCCAATTCGACCATTTCCAATAACATACTGGTCAGTGAACGCCGTTGTGCTCCCGGCTTCATTGTCCCAGATTCTCCATTTGTTTGAGGCTGAGTTAGGTGCTTTGAGTTCCTCCGCCGTAACGTGCCCAAGGAGGCCAATGGTGAGTACTACCGTCACTCGAGAATACCAGCTCATTATAACAGAATCTGTAACCGCCTTGGGCCTTAATTATTGAGTGTCAATTGTCTGCAGTGTGGTATATATATAATATTAAATCGCTCTTATTCAACCTTGCCCATCAAGTTCCAAAAATCAAATTACCCGTGAAAAAAACTCATTCGCAGATCTGCGCAATGGGGCCGAGATCTGATAATCAGGTTACTTCAACGGGGTGAAAAAGCAAGATCGCAGTGACGCTGGCACCAGTGGATAGGGTTGATACGCTCTCAGATATGAACCCCGCCTTACGCTGCACTTGGAAGATATTAGCCCTGTCTTACCCCGCGCCTGGGAGATCTCACCTCCATCCCACCCCGCACGACGAATATCATCATCCTTCTTAGTGAGATAGTGAGATTTTTTTTGGGAGGGAATTGGCCACGGCACGCATTAGAATGAGTGCCGCTCGTGCTGATGGAATTTATCCAGTCACTGCGCATGTCTGTGCGTAATAGCTACCCCCCCGCACACTCCAAGGATGATTCCGGAGGGGCTGTCTGCGGGGGCTTGTGAGCTGTCTACCCCGGATCAAGCACTGCCTAAGTTATACCCTAGAAGAAACTTGTGTTCTTGAAGGATGATCGCTGATAAAGCGGAAATTTATGTAGCGAGAAGCCCATAGTGCGGGAAAAAGTGATGTCACTTTTAATATATAGCATGGTACTATCCCTCCACCATAGCTCCACCACCGAGCTTATTAATCTCCAGGAGATTTGCGCTTACTCAAGCAGCTTGATATTCTCTCTACCCCCGCTACAGTGGTGTCTGACCGTCGGCGTCGGGAGAGATTCTATCTTAAGTGGCACATTGGTATTTCTATTTCTGTTATCACAATACGTAGACGAGTTTCTTGCCTCGCACTTTCTTGTCCTTCAACTCCTGCAACCCATCCAGCACTCTTGCCAAACCACCCGCTCTAACTTCCTTCGGATGCATCTTTATCTTGCCCTCTGCAAGCAGCCTCTCTGCTAACTCAGCAAACTTAACGGCACTTGAGAACCTTTCCAAGGGGGCTTCCATGACCTGCCCTTGAAACAAAAAAGGTGCGTTAAAATACAACACCCCCATGCAAAGTCTGAAGTCTATATCGGCACGATCCGGTTGCACAGGTCCGAGGCAGACGTATGTGGCACCTTTGCTTAGCGTTTGCGAGCAGAAATCGTAGCCGGCCTGCTCTGAGAAGCAGTCTACGCAGAGAGTCAGGGAGTCATTGGTTAGGGTACGGATGGCTTCTGGCGCGGCAGGATCGTTATAGTCAAAGATGTGGTCTGCTCCGAGTTCCTTCACCAGGTCGAAGTTGTTGGGAGAGCATGTTGTGATGATTTCTAGATTCGAGCTGGGATTGCATTCGCTTGAGAGTGGTCTTGCAACTGACCGGTAAGGTTGGGATCCTTACAGCTGTGCAAATTGTATTACCATCCGGCCCATTGATGTACTTCCTCCATAGATTAGAATCTGCCGACGTGATTCATCAATTGCCGGCAGCATTGGCAAACCCAAGGTATCGTACTAAAAAATCCATTAGACACGCATAAACAAGAATGGGTAGTCCAGGGTATGAAGACGGACAAGAACAGCTCCAGTAGTCAAGGCAGTCACTCCCAGGGCGGCAGCATCCTCCATGCTGATCGCCTCTGGGATATGCATCTGAATATCTGCCACGACGACGATATATTCGGCGAAGGTTCCCCAGTCCGGCTGCAGAGGATTCAGCCGCGTACACCCACACACACGGTCCCCCTTCTTGAAGTCCCTCGTCACACCAGCCCCAACCTCTTCCACGATCCCAGAATAATCACAGCCGAGAACATCTCCTGGGTCGCTGAAGCTCCACGGCGGGTAGATGTCCAGTAATTCGTGGGGATTAAGGCTCACAGCGACAGTCTTGACAAGGAGACAGTCATCAGGGAGGGCTGGGACAGAGCGGTCCTCGACGAAGATGGCTGGCCCGCCCTTGGCTTGCAATTGTATGGCGTGCATAGTGGTGGCGACGGATATACCTCACAAGTTGTTTGTTTATATTAAACTTATAAGGTGGGTTGGAGTTGGGTATCGAAAGAGAGTTCCCGCATCAACTGGTCCTAATCGAATATTGTTGATGCGAAATGTTGAGCTACTTTACATAGTACATACAGTGTAGGACCAGCTCGGGTGAGAAATGCGATACAGTGGGCATCGCAGGAATTAGTGCGGGGAAGGGGGTGGTGGGGCACGCTACAACCAACAGTGCTACAGTTACGCGCTGCTGAGACCACAAGCTAATTGGTGAAATATACGAGCTGCCATACACTGCACAGAGTATTGTTCGTCAGGTTTCCTAGTGGTTGGTGAGATTTAAGTCTATGAGAACATGCTGACACAAACACCAAGTCGGGTAAGTAAGCAAACCCTGAGCTTGACAAGTAAGCAGGCAAATACATATGAAGCGCATTTATAGAAGTGATTGTTGGGAAAACCCTCATTATCAATTTTATCGGCGATGCCTTCAATCTACGTCCGTCCCGCTTCAACAACCGCAGATGATGGGCTGCGTCTGCTTCGAATCTATGACAGCCAGCTGCCCTGGCTATCTTCAATCGGTAGCAGCGGGCAATGGGGAATCTCCCCAAAAAGCGACCAAGAAGATCAGCGAGCCAAATATCGGAGTAAAATTGAAATCAGCGAGCGATGTTGGAACGACCCATGGAGTCGAGACTGGATTAGAGCTTATATCGCTGAGGTTGAGGTCAAACGAGGGGACCTTTCGTCTGAATTGCTAGAGATCGTTTCCGAAAGTACGGGCGATGTTGTGCGACTCCCAGTGGCAGGCATGGTTCTACAAGCTCAGTCCTTTGCATACGTCCGGGATATAGTACCGGAAAATGACGACAATGATCCTTTCATGTACTTTTCGTACCTCTTAAGAGACAGAGCAACAGCGATACATGGCAAGGGTGCAGGAGCTGCGTTAATCTCCCACGCGAAGGATGAAGCGTCGAAACTCGGTATAAGGCGTCTTTGCGTCGATTGTTGGAGTGGAAACGATCAGAGGCTTATACAGTAAGTATATATAATCCACTCTCCACTTCTATAGGCATGCTTATTTGTTGGAAAGTTATTACGAGCAGCAAGGATTTCGAGTGATAGGTCATTTTGAGATTGAGGCGGAGGGGAAGGATAATTGGCCAGGCGCAGTGTTAGAGATGCGGCTCTAAATATATACAATCAGTCCTATTTATCATCTAGGAAGGTACATGAAATAAGTTCGCATATTTAATTCTCATACGTCTCCAGGTTTTGCGTCTGCTGTAAAATCCCGACAGGGAGACAATTGACTCATTTGCGAGATGAGACCTCATTATCCCCCCTTCTTTGTTTGGTGATGGAGTCTAGCTGCTCGATAAATTCTCGAGTCATGTTCGTGACCTTTTTGAGATGAGAAACCGTCATCCTATCGTCGCCCTGATGCTCATGGGCCGTGCTTCGTGCCAAGGCCAAACTTGAGGCGACGATATTCCGGATCTGCCGCCCATTCAATTTACTTTCACTGCCATACTCGTCAACCCAATCGTAAATATCGTCTAGTCCTTTGACGGCGTCAGGTTTGAGTTGTTGGATGTATTGTCGGAAAATAGCCTTCTTGTAGTCCTGGGTAAGGTTGTCATAGCGGATGGCCAGATGGATCCGGGACTGTACAGCCACATCTAAACTGGTTATACGATTCGTAGTTAGGATCATGATGCCTTGGTAGTACTCCAACACGCGAAGAAGGACGGAAACAAGAGCATTACGGTTCGCATCTCCGTGGCTAGTACGACTCTCGAGGAAAACATCGGCCTCGTCAACGAGTAGAACCGCCTCCCAGGTGCTCGCAAGATTGAACATCTGCTCCAAATTCTTCTCAGCCTTTGAGGCATTGAGTCCAATCTCAGCAACACTGACAATAAACAGCGGCTTCCCTGATGCTTCAGCAATAGTCTCTGCAGTAAGCGTTTTACCAACTCCAGGGGGGCCGTGAAGAAGTATCACAAGGCCGTCGCCCTTCCCTGCTACTGCATCCTTCACTTCTGGCTTTTTATCGCCTTCTGGTTTGTTTCGGCCAGTGTGGTTGTTTACCAAGGCCTGGATCATTGTCTTGTAGTCCTCTTGAAGCTGCAATCGGTCTTGGAAAACCGACTCCCGCGGAGGTTGGACATCACCAGTGTCATCAACCTTGAACTGCCCCCAAAATTTCTCCTGTGTTGAATAACCAAGGAACCTTGGCGGAAGTAGAAGCAAAGCGGATTTTTCCTTGTCGCTAAGGTTCTCGCTTTTCTGGTGCTCCCTTGAAAATTTGGCGTTGGCTGCCTTGAGACAGTCCTTGATGTCAACTTTGGCTTTATCTTGCATGTCGTTGGGATTGTATTGGCCAAGGGATAGTTCTCCTCCACCGTACGAAAGGAACGCTTCTGCATCCACTATATACTTTCCATTGATGAACACAGTCTTACGCTTTTCCTGCTCCGGGGCTTCGCCGCGTCGGGTTAACAACTCATTCAAGTAATTTTGTTGTCTTCGGCTAAGACTTGTTCGGTCTTCCGATTCCTCTGATTGTCTGATTGTGTTGCGCGCGTCAGCTAGAGCTTGGCCTTTGTATTGGTACATCTGTTGTTTGCCTTTTTTTCCCAGGACAATGTTGTTCCAACGGCTTCCTCTGTCTATAAGCATGTCGCACAGAGCTTCTTTGCTCTTATACTCACCTCCATCATCCTTGTAGTATTCTAGCGGGTAGCATACTAGTTCGCTGACCTGCTTTGTGCCTTGAAACTGGTCGATTACGATGTAGTACCACACTTTGACCAGATTCTTTCCATTCCAGTCGTAGCACCAGCAGTCCACTTTGATGCTGGAAGGTTGCTGTTCACGTTTTCCATTCCAATACAAATATGGCGGAGAAAAGATTTCAAGGAGCTGAGGAGTATCAAGAAACAGCTTCGCATATAGCTTCTTTCCTGGAACGAACAGCGACCACATGTGTTCGTACGTTGTGAGACCGGCGTCCAAGTGAGACGTTCGGATTTTAAAGTAAGATTCCATCTCTGGCGATGTTATAATCTGCTCCATAAGACTAGAAAGATCTTCTCGGGACTCTTTCAGATCAGCGCTATCACCGGCTTTCTCTTTGACTGCGTCCTCGAGTCCTTTCCAGTTATGGACCTTTTCAACAGGAAGTTAGTATTCATAAATGCAGTCATTGGCTATTAAGCCACTTCGAATATGTAGCTTGCGAAAGAATTGCATTGGCTTCGTATAATATAGCAAGGGACACGGTGTGAACATACCAGGGGTGCAAACGGTGTGCCAATATTCACAAGATCCCCTTCCCAGCTCTGCCCAGGGTAATCGTTTCCAACGACACTCTGTATATAACGTCATTAACGGTCTTAATAAGCAGATATAAATGTTCCTAACCTCCAAAAGGGTCTTAAGCCCATTTGACTCAATGTCGACCTCACAGAAGCTGTCCTTCCCTTCTGTAGTAGAAGCTACAACTTTTCGAAAAGTGAAGGCGTACTCTAAAACTCATGGTCAGTCTGATTTCAAGCTATACATCCTAGATTATATAGGATTTAGGTCTTACTCTTACTCTTATCATTCTTTCCCTTTGGGTCATTTACTTCGGAGTCGGAACGAACGCCTGATACTGGGTCGTATCTTGCTACAACACTATTTGAAAAGTAAGTTTGGATAACTTTGCAGCTATATTATATAATACATTGGAAGACAAGAGCTGGAGGATGAGAGGTAACATCAGCAGACTTATTAGAGATTGAGAGGTCTGCCTCGCAATTCTCGGCGTAAATTGAAGTCTGGCCTTGTAAAACCTGGTGAATTTAAGGACTCAGACTCTCCAGCATATTAACACAGAAGTGTTGCATCAGATGTACAGAATAAAAAGATCTAAAGATGCAAATCTAATCAAAGAGTTTCGCATCGACCACATATAGAAAAATTGGAGGGCCGAGGCAGGAGAGTTGATAAAACACGAAAGTCGAGGCACATAAGAAAATATAAATTTAAGGGAAGCAAATCTTCCCAAAGAAGTTTGGAAGAGCCGAGGGAGGTCTAACCTGCGAATACGGGCTTTTCTTTTCTCCTCCTTTTCCTCTTTCTCGTCTAATTTTGGCTGTTCCTTGTCTTTGTCTTTTGAAGCAGCTTGGCTGTCTGTCTGTGTCTTGCTGTCCCCAGCCAAGTTACTCGCTGCTGAATTCTTGACGACTGCCTCTAAGCTTTAACGTGTTAGCAGTTCCCATACTGTAAACTTGAGTATCAAATCCTACTCTGCAATACGTTGCTCGAGCAGCTGGATATATCGCATTTCCAGCTGCTCCTTGAGGCCGCTCGACACTTCTGGGGCCATAGTGAGCAATGCTATTTGGGTTCAGTATTAAAGGCGATGTAGATGAAATAGGGTGCTTTGGGTTACAATGGACATTTCAATCATTAATGTAGAGAATCGTTAGCGCTTATCACATGAGGCGAGGCTGGGAATCTAGAAATAGCTGCAGAAGCTAAGATTGGCTAATGGAAGGATTGCGAATGAGAGATAAATGGCACATCCACAGAGAAGCAAGGACCAAGCTAACTAATGAGCTGCCACCACCCCATGCAGCTCGATGGATTAGGTAGGTGTTGGGGCTATGCGGCAAGGGTCTCTATCAGTCAAGGGTCTTTATGCAGTCAAAGCGCCGGGGAAGCCGCGTTTGGGGGCCGTTCCACTGGCGCCCGTGCTGCGTATTTTTAACTACGGACCGACACCCGTCGGGGTAGGCTCCTGTGCCACATCACTGCTTTTTGGAGCAAGAATGGCCTCACATCAAAAGGCCGCTCATTTGGAAGAGAGCAATCAAGGGAAAAATTGGTTCAAAGATGAGAGCGCAAGACAACAGTAAGCGATTGGCATCAACAGGTATTGTATTGTTACTAACCAGCAATCTTCTTCGACCAGAGTACCATTGAACGAGGCTCTCCAAGATCGCGAGCCATTTCGAAGGCGTATTGAACAGTATCTCAAGCGCAATGGCGTCAGGAGCCAAACGTGTACGACGAAGGAAGGCCTCCAGGACCAGCTTGACGACTTGAGTGCGGCGCAACTCGAAGAATTGGCAACGGGAGACTTGAAACGCGCTGGAAGACAGCTCAGTTTCTACCGCGTGGAGAGGGTCATAGGCGCAAAGAAGTTTGGACATTCCGCACAGAACTTTGTGAAGGTTTTTACCGACTTTTTAGGTGCATACAGCGGTATCATATCGCTCGTTAAGAATGCGGGCCCAGGCTACGGGGAAGTTGCGTATGAGACGATGTCTCTTTTCTTGAGTGTTTTCGTCAACAAGAGCCTCAACGATTCAAAATTCAACGATTTAGTTCGAGAGTTATCTAAAGCGTTTCCGCAGTTAGACCAGCTGTCTTCGATATACCCTTCATCATCTCTAGAGACGTCTGTTGCCTTGGTATATAAAGAGGTCATTGTCTTTGCACGCCAGGCTACAACATACTTTACTCGCTTGTCTGGTCAGCTACTGCCCTTCTCTTTTTTTTAATACAGAGAACGGGATGCTAACAGCCTCTTACAGTCAGGATATGGATGTCAATTGGTAGACCGCCTTCAATAGGTATTGATAACACCGCGAGTACAATCAAGGGCAAGCTTGCAGACGTGAATTCACAAGCAATGGTACTCTTGCATAAACGCACTCGGGCCATCCAGATCACTCTAGAAGAAGGCCAAGCGGAAAATAACAAGTCGCACCAGCAATCGCAAACAGAGATACGGATATTACAGCAGAAGAATGACAATTTACTACAAGAAATGCAATACCTGAGACAACAGAACGATGTTATGAAGCTGCGTTATGACAGTAAGTTCCTCAGTTATAAGTGTTTTCCCTGGCTAATGATGTTATCACAGTTAAAACAAAGATTGAGGATGAGGAGCGGCTCGAGAGGCTGCAGTCCAACCTGCAAATCGAGTACCCATGCGACGAGACAAATTACACCATCTCACTCAACGCCCTACAAGAGTGCTTCCCATTATATCCCACTCAAAAGCACGTAAACGAACTCTACAATAGCCACCCTACCTTTAATTTTCAGCACATGACGCGAAAATTTCTAGACTCCGACTCCACCATTCAAAACTGGCTCTCATCTCCCACCTCCTCACTTCTTTATCTCTGCGGCAAAACCTCACCCGACTCTTGTATTCGCCAGTCATCGACCTGCTCGTGGTTGTCTCCGGCTGCCACATATGTCGCTGAGAAGCATTTACCCGTCTCAACTCTCGTGTCCGTCGAGGAGCCCCCCAGAGATACCTGTCTATACTACAGCTGCCAACCGAGCCTGCACGCCAAACACGACGGAAAATACGACGTCATGTCGCTACTAGGCTGCCTTTTATGCGTCGCGCTCACATGGCAGCCCTCTGTACTTCGGCACTGGTCGCAGAGGTTGCGGCAGCAGGTCGAGAAGATGCGCAAGTTGCAGGCGGGGCCCGACAACGCGCGGCGGGAAGCCGTGCAACTGATGGTGTGCTTACTGGGTGATATCATATCGGAGGCACAGAAAACCGCATGGGCAGCCGGTGGGACAGTGTGGATTGTGATTGATCGGCTAGACCAATGCGACACCAAGCTGCGGTGGGTAATGGACGAGCTGGCAAAGTTAGCCGCTAGTGATAGGTGTAACGTCAAGATTTTGGTTGTGGTTGACTCTGTAAATGCCGAGTCAAAGTGGGATTTTGACGAGCTTGAGAGTGAGGTTAGGGCGCACGTCGTGCCCAGGGTCGGTTGGGATCAGGAAAGGCTGCCAAGCTGGGTTCACGATCATAGTTTCGAGAATCTTCTTCGAGCTAGGATAGCAGTGGTGTAGCATCATATAATATAATATAATAGCAGGCACTTCTCTATGTCAGACCATCTTGGGCTGTGTGTACGTTATGATGCTGAGCGAGCGACGCCGAGTGACAGTGATTAAGGAACTAAATGGACACCAACAAGCCTAGCGAGCATAAGCAAACTCCAGCGATGACAGCGACGAAGCACCAGCAAGGCTAGTGAGTAATAATAAGGTTGGGCGGGGCCGAGCGACGGAATAGGTATCAGCGACGGTGCAACTTTCTGCCGCCTTATTATGCCTAGCCGCCCGGCAGCGGGGGAGCGAACCTGCCTGACACATAAATATATGGATAAACAATAACTACTACCGTAGTTCCTCGCATTTTCGAGCCAAAACTTTTCCAAAGTGATACCCCTCCTTATGATTTTAAGGACAATCTCTAGCTGGTTTCGTCCAGCGATAGATGCTATATTCTCCCGTACACTACCATGGTCCCTCCGATGGCGACTCCTCGCACTACAACCAATCTCACTCCTCACCTACTCTATAAATTCATTTCCGTATCTACTATCTCGCCCCTTCACGGTTGATTGGATTCCCATCACACCCGATCGCTCACTTCGCGTCCTAGTGTTCAGGTCTGCGTCCCCAACAGGCGACGAGTCCAGACGCCGGCCCCTCCATCTTGACGTACACGGTGGTGGCTTCATAGGCGGTCTCCCCGAAAGCGATGCAGCATTTTGCGCCCGCCTAGCCCGCGAGACTGGAGCTGTCGTCATCTCTACCACCTACCGCTATGCGCCGAAACACACCTTTCCAGCGGCCATCGACGACGTTGACGCTGTTGTTGCGTATCTCCGCCAACACGCGGAGGAGCGTTACAACGCAGACCCATCGCTCATGACTGTTAGCGGCTTTTCAGCGGGCGGAAACCTTGCCCTTGCGACTTCGCTCTCTGTCCCAGCGGGCGATATCAAGGCTGCCGTCACCTTTTATGCCGTCGTTGACCAGCGGCTGAGCCCAGCGGAAAAGCCAAAACCAGCGGCTTTTCCAGTCAAGGATCCTCTATCATTTCTCCTACCTTTGTTTGACTCGTATCCTGCGCCGTCTAGACTGGAGAATATGAACAACCCGCGTTTAAGCCCTATCGTTGCTGATATAGAGACCCTGCCTGAGAGTATCCTCATGGTGGTCCCTGGGGTTGATATCTTGGTGCACGAGCAGTTAACTTTCATTCAGAGACTAAAGGAGGAGGGGGGAAGAGATGCAAAGGGAGCTGAGCGGCGATTTGAGACGCTTTATGACGAGAAAGGATTCCACGGGTATCTCGAGGGTGAATATGCTGCATGAGAATTTTTGCATAGGAGGAAAGCTAACTTTTTTTAGTCCCATCGACTATTGTCTCCCAGGATAAAAAGGATTGGGCATTTGGTGCAGGGGTTAAATTTATATCAGATGCCCACCAGAAGTACGGATGGCATTGGGAAAGTTAAAGCCATATTTATAGCTGCCTGTAAGCGTTCTTCTGTAGCATCTTTTCTTATAACTTAGCGTTGGTTTAACACCACTCATCATTATTGGGCTCATTTGGCATCCGTCAAAATTTCTCGGCATTCCTTGCCACCTTCTTCACTCCACACTGTGTGATCGACATGATGAGTTCCACATATAAACTTTCGGGAAACTCTAAATCAGATCGTGGCGCGCCTACTACAAGGGATCGGCTTGGGCGGACGTCTGACACTGATAGCCACAGATAACCCCAAACAATGTACAAAGTGGTGTTCGTGAGTTGACCGGAGCCAGAAGTTCTGGCTTATCGATTGTTCGGTCATTCTCACACGTGACGCTCACCGCTTGTCAGCTTTGACCTCGTGAGGCTTTGACCTCAACGAGAGTCAGTAACCACCCTGGCTCGATCATCAATTTCTATGCAAATAAAGATTTAAACAAGCCTCACCAGCTCAAAGTAATTTGTTCTTGTCTCTACCGCCACCCACCCTCCGTCCGACCCGATGTCAACTCTCCAAAAATACCTCCTTGGAATTCAAGGAAGCTTGCTGCTTGCCAATGGCGTCTACATGCTCCTCTTCCCTGCAGAAATCGCCGCCCCTTCGTCCCCTATGGCCGGCACGCCAATCTCTGTAATTCATGCTATGAGGTTAGCCGCCTGCAAAAACACACTGTCCACTATGCGGCAGGGGTATGCTAATAGTCAATTGCAGTACGTCGACGATAAGCCTCGGCCTGACTTACCTCGTTGCCGCATATCAGAGCAATCGAACCTACGTCATTATGGGCGTTCCTGGCAGATTTCTTGCGGCTGCTCTATTTTGGTCCCATGGTGGGGCATGGAAGAATGTGGCCTGTTATGAGGCTGTATGGGGGGCGATCAATTTTGGCGCGTTAATGTGGTAAATCAATTGGAGTTGTTGCGGCTGAGTGGCGTATTGTACGATACTGTATAGATTATTAGCTTCGAGAATAGAAATCCCATCTCCAAATAGCCAAATGTTAAAATGTTTGTGAATTGCGAGACTGGATGGATTTTGAGGCACGAAGGATTCTAGTATTCCAAGTGTTGGTGGCATATTTTTATCTTTACAACCCCTGCAAAAGCAGCCCAATGCCTCAATTCTCGACGTCACATAATATAAACATGTGCATGGAGAAGTGGCGCCCACAAGGTAGCAAATAGTAGAGTAGCTCTGGGGAGAGGGGTTAGAACTTATCGGGGCGACTGTTCTTCCAGTAACGTTAATACAGTAGTTGAAAAGGCGACATCATCATGGGAGTATTGGGCAATTTTGGTGAGGCAATACTGTAGGTAGGGATTAAGCGGCAATGCAGGTGATGATTACGTGTACTTACATCGTAATATCCTTATCACCCATATGAGTTGAAACGTTGTAATTCAGGTACGAGGCTTACCTCAGACTCTTGCATATTGCTAAGAAGCTCAATATGTACAGAACTACTTTGACATCCTCAGTTTCACTTATCACCTTTATGTGACGCCAGTCATATAAATAACAATTACCCGCTTTTAATATTTACCATACCTGATCTTCAAACCCCTCTCCAAAAAGTAGAAATAATGGATTCTCCAAAGTATTCGAAGTTTGACGTCTCTGCCGTAACGTACAAAGTCGTCAACGGGCAGGATATCAAGGCCTTTGTTCTAACGCCGAAGGATATTTCCACGGGCAACCACCCCGTTGTAGTGAAATTCCATGGCGGGTTTTTTGTAGGCCTGCTCTCACCTCACCAATATCAGTACATACCTAACTCCGATAGGTTTCGGGGAAAAGCCTCTTTGCTGATTGGTATGCACAATGGTCGCTGGACTACAGCCTCCTCCACTCAGCAATCATTGTGGCCGCTGACTACCGCCTTCTCCCCGAAGCCACCGGCGCCGAGTTATATGAAGATGTATCTGATGCCTGGGACTGGGTGAGGAATGATCTTCAGACGCACCTCGATAGTACTAAGCAGGGCGTCAAAGCCGATTTGGATAAGGTTTTGGTTCTGGGTGAGAGCGCAGGAGGGGCTATCGCATTAATTTCTGCATTATCGCAACCACCAGGATTTATCAAAGCTGTCATTTCTACCTACCCATTTATAACTCTGTCACCCAGGCGCACCAAGCCCATTTTCGGCACACCCGTCCTTCCTACGTCGGTCCTCCAGGATCACCTAGACTCCATACAGCCTGGGAAAATTATCACTGAAGCAACTCCACCAGATCGGATAAACGTTGCCATTACGATTGCACAACAGGAGCTATTCCCGAGGTATTACGGGACTGATGATAAGCATGATGCATTTAAGCTGCTGGAAAAAGCTAATGATCTGCCCTACACTTTCATCTTTCATGGGAGCGAGGACTCGGCGGTGCCAGTCGATGGAAGTATCGAGTGGGTGGCAGCGGCGGAGAATAGGCTTGGGCAGGGAAAAGTTAAATTGCACATTGAGCAGGGGGCAGAGCATGGCTTTGATGACGAGACTCCACTGGAGACGCCTTGGCTACAGGAGGGCCTCAAGGAAGTCACTGAAAACTGGCTTGGTACCGGGGCACATTGAGAGTACAGATGCAATATGGCGATAGAGGATGCGCTTCTTTGCCAGTCTATTTGTCAGTCTATTTTGTCAGATAATCTGACTCGGATTGTCATTCGTTTTATGCCAGCTTCTTTGGCTAGATGTTCTCAGCGAGAGGTTGTCGAGCTCTCGGGCTATTTACCCGCATGGCGTCTGATTGAAAAATATCTTCGGTAGCTCCAGGGTTTAACCATCCGCTGATTTGATATATCTATGTCCGAGGCATTCCGAAGCTACTGATCCTCCCTAAGCCAGTGCTGAATCGCGTTGTTGGAATACTCATCGCCAACCAGGCCTTCTGCTCGAAGATCATTCAATGCTGCAAGGCTCCAGCTTTGACAATTCCACCCGGAAGACTCAATATTGTCAACCGGCACAGCTTTTAAGAGTTGCTTCAAGTGTTCATATTTCTCCACCGGGATACAGCCCACTTCAAGTTGCCCGTTCTCAGCGTCAACTTTAGAGGTGTCTATGGCCTCTTCTCCAGAGTAATAAAATGACCCAGGCATCCCACGAAGTTGAAATATATGGCCAATATTTGGAGTATTGCCGCTTTGGACAAAAAAGGCCCAGTGGTATGGCTTCTTCTTGGTTGGCTCATCCCATTGCTCCCCGCGGTCGTAGGTTATAACAGAAAACGTATAGCCTGCCATGTTTCCTGGCCAAAATCAGCAAGAATTATAAGCTATTCGATACAATATACCGATTGTAGGCTATGGCTGCCACCTCTCTGGTCCTTGCCTTCTTCGTAATAGCGTCTATTTTCCGAACGAGGGGAGGTGGCCTGCTAGAGATTAGGGATTCTCTTCGAGTGAACGAGCTTATGGTTATTATTGGCTTGCGTGACAATGCGATCGTGTTCATAGAAAAAATGCAACTCGAATAAGATGACCCGATTCCACTGCTGTGGCGCCTAAACGTAAGAAATGTGGCTTGGCGGGTAACAATGATCTCCCCAAGGCACCAGCATTTCACCCACTTTTATAAAATATTTAAAGATCTACAAAACCACTGCGTGTCGTCTTGGTCTATAATACATTTACTCAAATTCTTCGGCATGAGAATCGCGCAGACTGTGACATGAATTTTTTAAAGGACACCCGCATATCACAAGTTCAGCCTATTCCTGGCTTGTTCATTTCAGAGTAAATAATTTCCACTTATACTACCTAATCCAGGTCAATGAATATAATTATTTCTTGATATTGACTACCATAAGAATACCTGACTGATGTGCCAAATTAGTCGTGTTGCAGCTCGATCAGCTTCGTTGCTCAGATCTCTGAATATAGGCTACATCCTCTCTGTGACCCGGACTGAAGACGTGCCGAAATTCACTTCGGCGCAACTTGCCGATTCTGAGCCCCCGGATATCAAATATGAATTTGTTCAAAGGCATATTGATATTCAAGATGACCCAACCGAAGACATCCTGATTCATTTAAAGGATGCCTGTGATTGGATCAAAGCTGGCTTGGACTCCGGACAGCAGAAAGCCAAAGGCGATGACCAAACACAAGTTGGAGTTCTTGTACATTGCACGCAAGGGATATCTCGCTCGGGATCAATTGTTATTGCATATTGTGAGTTTATTTATTTATTCGAATTCTGCATTTCATTTCTTTTAATGCTTGTCTTACTTCCGACACACCCCTACTATCTATCAAATTTAACACTCCGAGCAGTAATGCGTGACCTCTCGCTCGATTATGCCACAGCCCTTTCTCTGGCAAAAGAGTCCAGGCCCTTGATAGCGCCGAACCAAGGATTTGAGGCCCAGCTTAATGTCTGGGGGCAATGCAAATACGACATTTTCATCCATGACCCGGGGTCCGCAATCCCTCGAGAGAAATATGCGTACAAGGAATTGAAATCTATCCGTGATGGCTTAATAGGAAGAGGCGAAGAGGCCGTCAATAGAGTTCGAGTTGCATCAATGGCTAGCATGGCGGCTTCTTTTGGCAAGAGGCGGCTTCAATCAATTGAAGATGCCAAGGGTAAGAAGGATGGGGAGGGAGAGGATGAAAAACAATCAGCGAAGCCTATGTCGCGCTAGTAGATGGCGGTGGTTTGTGCGAGGTTTGTTTGGCCATAGTAATTACTTCCAGGTCTCACATGGGTGGCTCAAATAGAGTGGGCCTTCGATGTCTCTTCGTACCCTTCTCGAGACGTGTACTACCTACAAATTGTGTGCTATATGGGCATGAATTTTGTAATCGGTAACCTGCGGTATATTTATTATCTTGCCCTGTTCAACTACAGTATCTATGACAACCGTAGCTCTGTAAAGCTTATATTGGTTTTTTCCCCTTAAAATAGCAAAAAAAATGGCATTGTTGTCGATGAAATAATTAATATTATCAGTGGGCATAACCAAACTCAACCCAGCTCCAACTCCAATTCCATTCCATTCAAGCTACCACTTCCTGCAAAGAGCATTATCAACGACCTCCCACCCCTCATTTCCCACGCAAGGCGAGCACCAAAACACATCCAGCGGATCCAAGGCTTTCTTGATTAACCACAGACGCGGATAATTGGCTCCCCAGAACGTTTTCTGAAAGTTTGGTTCATTTAAATCGGCCTATACAAATTAGCTCCTGACCAAAAATCGTGCTCTATAGAGAAAACAACCCACCTCATTTATATACGCCCCAGTATCAGGGGCAATCTTTCTCAGCGCCTCAGTGTAGACATTCGTGTTCAAATCTAGCTGCTTCTCCTTCTCCACGGCATCCAAAGGAGCCCACTGCGATGACACAACTAGACATTGTCAGTGGCCGTTTACTTCTTGCGAGGGAATATACAAACCGGTATGAACATAGGCCGACCTCCACGCTGGGTTCACGGCATTGCTGCCTCCCGGGATCTTCGCGTCATGCACTCCCTTCCCACTAACCAGATGCCCAAGCAATATTCCCTTTCCGGGGGCTACAATCAGCGCCTCCTTAAGCGCTGTCCGATTCCCTGTTAGCGACTTTCGATCCAACAACCGCGAGCCGAGGACACCATCTCCACCCGCATCCGATGGCCCGTTATTCTCTTTATAGTAGGCCCAGAAGTCATCGTAGGTCTTTTCTGTTACTGAAGTGAGGAATAGGTCTTCGGCGCCTTTTGTGGCCTTAGTCACGACTGCGTTGACTGCCGCCACGAGGCTGTCACTTGTGTTGGCAGCGTCTATGAGCGGGAGCATATAGATGCCAATGAGACCGTTGATCTTTCCCGGGACTGGTATACCATAGTCCGCGCCGCTCACGTTTGTTGCGCCAAAGTAGTAGGCTGAAATGCCGAGATCTCCGATATCTGGGGACTCCTCGAAGACGGTAGTGAGTGCGTCGTAGTAGGCATCGCTGGAGGAGACTGAGGTGCCTAACATGGCTGAGACGGTGGCAAACTTGAAGGAAGGATAGGCTTTGACTGTTGCCGATGTTATGACGCCAAACGTTGATCCGCCGCCCTGTGGTCATGTTAGTTGAGGCATTTCAGCCTAATGGAAGGACTTACACCGCGCATTGCCCAAAACAGATCTTCATTCTGGCAAGAATTGGCAGTTATAATCTTTCCGCTCGCAGTCACGACTTCCATCTCCACAACTTGATCAGCAGCAAGTCCAAATGTGAGGCTGATGGCACTATGGCCACCCCCTGTGAGGTAACCCCCTATTCCGACCGAACCAGCGCCACCGCCTACGATAGTAAGGTTTCGGAGCGAAGCTTGCTCATCAACCTCCAACATCTGTGTCCCCGCTCCTATAGTGACAACATTCGTGTCGATAGGAACTTTGCAGTGCTTTGGCGTGAATTTTTTGACGTCGAAGAACTGCAGACCTTTGATGTTGTGGGTCCAGATGGAAAGAGAATTAGGTGCAGCAGACCTATACGAGTAAGCTTTGTGCCTGTTTCCAGTATTATATAACGCACCTCCCCAGGTAATCATGGCCGGTTCCCTTAACAACCAATCTAACATTGTTCTTCCTTGCAAAATCGACGCCCTTTTTGACATGCCCCGCCGTCGTAGCATTGACCACATAAATCGGATATCCCTCCCCGCTACACGGATACTTTGGGTCTGGAAGACAAGTGTCGTTCACAAAGTTATCCATTATTACCGACACTGGATTCTCCGTGTGCCACTGTGCTAGTTGCCATCCTGCCTGTACGGCTGGGCAAGCACCGGCGTCGTATGAAGGCTGCGACGGGTGGCAGACTGCTCCGGGAGGGACGGTTTTAATGAGCTGCCCCGAAAGCGATTTATCGAGACTCTCCCATTTTGTATCCGAAGGCCAAGATTTCGTTCCAGGCTGCGCCTTGCACACCTTTGGGTTGGGATGAGAAGACGATAAAGCAAGCAATTGGAGAAAGTATGCAAACATCACGAGCTTTTTGGGTGTCATCGTAATTAATCTCGTGTGATGACCGATAAATAAACGAAGATGAAGAACTTACATATTTATGCTGGGACTTCCCAAAGATTTATACTCCGTTTCTCATACGCCAGCTTCTCTTGAGATGAGGTTCGCACAAAGGTCCCAAAAGAGGACTAGCGTAAATTTAACCGTATTTCGCGTTATTCGTCCAAAAGCGCTCGGCGTACTCGCATAAAGGTTCTCAGAAGGGAAAAGATAGCGCAGGCATACTCGCCGGTAACCCACAAACAGTAAATTGCGGGGACTTTGCTAATGTAAACATAGTCACTGCCGCGTCGTGACGACGACGCGTGGGCCTCAGCCTCATTAGATCTCCATGGAAAAGTGAAATCGGGAAATCGGGAAAAGCGCTCATGGCCCGTGCGTCATGGCTATGTCTCTTGGTAATAACCTCATTGACTGCGGGAGGAAATTACAAGCGGACCCCGCGGAGTTCCTAAACTCATGGCCATTCCGCGAGGCTAATCTGTATTTCTCATGGAATGGCCAAGATGGAGTCGGGATGACCTCGCTGATGCTGACCGCGGCATTTCTGTCCAACGAGGCGGAGCAGCCTTGTCAGGGCAGAACATAAGTAAGCGCTGGGTCTCACAAAAGTTATTGCGCGAATCTCCGACTTGAATAATCTTGTGAATTCCAAACTCAGCTCATCCAATACTCTTCTCGAGGGTATATAAATATGGCAGGCCGACCTTTTACTAATCTGTAGTCCTCCCCTTCAAATCACCTAGTATCATATACTCGGAATTCATCATGAGACACAACTATTCTCTGTCTTTTTTTCGCGGGAATCTCTCTCGCTGCGCCAGTTGGCTCAGAGCTGAGCGCCAGCATTGAGGCCCAGCCAGACAACACCCATGCCACCAGGGAGGAGAACCACGCCGGAGTTAGCCCAGAGAACCACGCCGGAGTTAGCCCAGAGAACCACGCCGGCGTCAGTCCTGACAACGTCCACGCCACAAGAGATGAGAACCATGCCGGTCGCGGCGAAAGATCATGAATCTGAGGTTGATAAAGACCCTAATGTGTTAGAAGGGTGTGTCGTTGCGGCCAGAAACGTCTCATAATTGGTACTGTTTAACCTTTCCTCTTTCACTTTCTCTTCATTGCTTTTTTCTTCATTGCTCCTTCGTCCTTTCTTCTTTCGTTGCCTTCCTCCCAAGAGACTTCCACGACAGCTAGTAGGAGATAATATAACAGGAAGCAGAAGCTAACGTATGAGCAACAGGTCGTTGTTGAGAATGTATGTCTGTCGTTATAGTTATATTTAGTAAATATAACTATAACTATTATTTAGGATATGAAATATATAAACTTTATCATTTAATAATGCTCGGCCCCCAATTACTTCTCCAGTATCATACTACTTTCCCTGGAGAGGCGGGGTATTATAATATTATAACGGGTTAGCTTATAGAAGCTTTCGGCCGCAGGATATCAGGTTGCGTTTCATGTGAGAGGAAATGTGAGTGAGAGAAAAAGCTCACATCCAAGTCGGAAGAAAGCTGAGATACCATTGGAGTCCCTTCCAATCTTCCCGCGCATTTCATTTAGATAAAACATTACTCTCTCGCTTCGCCTTGTCCTGCATCTTCAACACCCCTGACTCTAATTTCATTCCAACGTCAGCGCACTACTCAACTACCCCGCCACCTCCAACTTTAACCAAGCATGATGATTTTCTGGAGCAAGACAAGCTTTTATTTCCTAGAGATTTCATCATGAAGCTCTATACTCAAGGTCTCGTCCTTCTTGGCTTGGTGAGCTGCGCTGTTACAGCCACTGCGAACCAAAGAAACTCCGCAAATGGGTTAGATTTTGTTTATCCGTACCCTGTGAAAAGCTACCGCTTCACCTCCCAGCGGAAGAATTTGACCATGTCATACATGGATATTTCTCCAGAAGGAACTCCAAAAGGAAACATCGTCCTTCTCCACGGCAAGAATTTCTGTGGCGCGACCTGGAACGCGACCATAAAGGTTCTCCTCAATGATGGGTACCGCATTGTCGTCCCTGATCAAATAGGATTCTGCAAGTCCACGAAGCCCAGGGAATATCAATTCACGCTGGAAGCTCTGGCAACAAACACCAATGGCCTTCTTCATGGCATAGGCATCACCAATGCCACTATTATGGGTCATTCAATGGGCGGCATGCTGGCCGGACGATATGCTCTTATGTTCCCCACTGAGACCTACCGACTTGTCATGGTTGATCCCCTCGGTCTTGAAAACTGGTTCGCTCTTGGAGTTCCATATCAAACCCCGGATGCCTCGTACCTAACAGAGCTGGCCACAACATATACCAGCATCAGGAATTATCAGCAAGCTACCTACTACTCTGGGACGTGGAAAGACTCCTACGATGTCTGGGTCTACATGCTTCTTAGTATCTATGAGGGCCCATTGGGAGAGCGCTTTGCCTGGAATATGGCAGCTACAACCGACATGGTCTTTACTCAGCCTATCATCTACGAACTTCCGGACTTGAAAATGGAATCTCTTCTTGTGGTTGGCGACAAGGATAACACGGCGATTGGAAAGGCATGGGCACCAGATGCTGTCAAGCCATTGTTAGGTCACTACGATGTTCTAGGCAAGAAAGTCTCAGCACAAACTCCTGGTTGTACTTTGGTTGAATTCGCCGATCTTGGTCATTCTCCTCAAATTCAAGACCCAGACAGCTTTCATGCAGCGCTGTTAAACTGGTTACCGTGAATATACCCCTGATGTGGTGGTGGTATCACAATCACATAGCAGATAGACTCTGTTGAGATATGGGGTCTGGGTTATGGGTCATGTTTGGTATATTCATGTTGAGTTATTTGGATTCAAGAATCAAGTATTTATCATCAGTAGCCAATACAGCCTCCTTCTATGTACTCCACCAGCCATCATCACATATACAGCCATAATAACCCCGACACTCTCCCATTGTCCCAACTCCCTTAACCTAAATAAAACTCCATGCAAAGCCCACCCATCCCATTAAAGCGCCCCCATAAACTCCACCGATACCCACTCCATCACCTCCTCTCCCAGCTCCCATCAATCTCTCTTCCCTCCTCATCCGCTACAATCCTCGATCTCCCTCCACCAGACCCATAAAGCACCTCCATCAACCTCCCCTTCTGCTTCTCCCTCACCGCCCTCAAATACTCATACGTCCCCTCCAACCCCCTAATCTGCTCCTCCACCCCAATCGTGCTCCCCTCACCCGCCCTAACAAGCGGACTCACAAGCCTCATCCTCAACATCTCCAGATTCGCCCTCAGCGCCAACAACTTCCCATTATGATCCACAAGCACCCTCTTATTCCTCACCGTCCTCTCCCTCACACTCATCAACAGTCTCCTATTCATCTCAAACTTCCGTAATCCCGCGGCATTCCCTCCCAGAACCCTCGTCCACAGACTCGCAAGCATCTCGCTCTCCCCGCGCTCCTGCTCGTCGCTTTCCCTGGCCACCGCGCGCGCAACATTGAGAAATCGCCGGTCTACTGCCTCGAAGAGCGCGAAGAGCGCGGCGGCATGCTCAAGTTCCGCCTGGATCGCCTCCTCTAGCACGCCCACGAACTCTCTAAATGCACGACCCAGTGCCGCCGCTGTGCGTTGCGGGGGCGTTGGACCGAAGAGCGCGAGCGCCGCGTGTCCCAACGCCGTTGGATTACCAGGGGAGGACTCTAGGACGTGCAGTCTCGAGAGCAGGGCGTGTGTGTTTGTCGCTAGTGCGGAGAGAGGGGATGGTGGCGCCGCAGGAAGGGCAGCGAGTTCGCGCTTAGCCCAGTCCATGACGATGAGAATGCCGTCTACGTCGCCATCAACGTTTGCGAAGAAGCGGGTCAGTTCAATGGCGAGGGTCTTGAGAGAGTCAGAGAGGCCGTCCAGCTCACGCACGATGATAGGAGCGGAGGTCATGTTAGCGGAGCGGACGGACTCGCCGAGGTCCCAGACGGCGACACTGGTAGCTTGCAGGTCGGCAATTTGCTGGATGCCATGCTCAGAGTAGAATATCAGGGGCTCAAAGGCCTTGGCGAGGCTGGCGACTTTGACGAGGTCGGGGACTGGTTGGGGGGCGGCGGGCGTGAAGATCGATTTCACGGCTAGGAGGGAGAGGAATGCCACGAGGATGGTGGTGATTAGGGAGGTCCAGGATTTGGTTATACTGTCAAATTTGCGTGTTGCTACTGCAAGTGCGTTCTCGAACGGCTCGGTCCGGTGCTGCACCTCTGCGCGCACGGCAAAGCGGATATCTGAAACAGTTAGACAATGGAACCTAGCTCCGCGGGGACAATAACATACAATTATTAGGATTCTCCGGGATCGTAGCCAGTGGTACCACCCCAGAAGCCTCTTCTTTCTTCACCCCTCCAAATGCGCGCCCAAAATCCCCTCCTCCAGTAAATGCATCAGGACTCGGACTCCGTCGCTTCTCAGGGCTCAAACTCCCCGTCGGCAGGCGCACCCGCGCCGCAGCAGCAAGCGTCGCATCTCCCTCCTCGGCACTCTCCCAGGTCTCCGGGCTAACCTCCCTACTCGCGCCGCCGCGATTGAGGATATTATCCCTCCTATTCCAAAAGCCTGAGCTTCTTGCGCCCCCGTTGCGGCGCCACGCGGGCGGGCTGTAACCCCCCGACGAGTCCGGGCGTATCGGATCGTCCTCCGAGTCTGAGGGCTCGCGGAAACCAGAGTGCTGCGAAGGGAAGAGGTGGTTGTAGTTGCTGTTGCGGTTGAGCGGGGGCGGGAAGCGCGGGCTGTGAGCGGCCTCGCTGCTTCCGGGTTCGAAGTCGGCCAGAGAGGCGTCCAAGGAGGGATGGTCGTCGAACAGGTCGCTGAGCTCGGAGATGGTGGTCATTGTCGGCGTCGGCGGGGGGGAGCTCGAAGTGTGCGATCGGTGGTGCGGGGCGGGGGTTGGCGCGGATGTGGACGAGGTAGCAGTAGCCGGCGAGGACGGCGGAGAGGCAGATGGCGGTGCTGGGGGCGATATCGATTGCAATGAGAGAGAGTTTGATGTCGTTGTTTATCGTAAAGAGCATCGCAGAGGTGTTCTGCGCCCTGGTGTTGCTCAGTCACTGCGACGGCTTGGACGACTTGACTCTCAAGGTTGTCGCTGTATCGTGATAACAACACAACAAGCTCACTGGGAGAGTTGTGAAGATCACAGAAAATAGACGAATGGGAAAGCGACAGAATGAATATAATTCCGCCTTCAGTAAATAGATTAAAGAAGGTATATAGAGACAGAGAAACAGAAGTAGTAAGTGGGTTCGAAAGTGAGGTTGTAAGTGAAGTAGATAAGAGGTACAACTGTACCACAGCGAACTGTACCTGTACTCGAGTATCACAAAAGCCCAGCCACTCCCTTTTACATTTCTCCTACCAAAAAAGTACAGATACCTTGCGACACATCACTATAATTCCCACGACCATGGTGAATGGCCAGTCGTCTCCTCGCAGTTTGCCCAACTCACAAATTCGCGGGGCTGGGACCCAATTGCCTGTATTTTTCGTCGCTGCGAACGGCCGGTCGTTGGCAATGCGGCCAGTTGGGGATGGGTGGGCAGGGCTGGGCCAATCAGTCGCGATAAGTGAGGGATGACTTGAAACACCGACGAGGGAGCGATGATCGCGAAGAGGCCGCGGTGAGGGCGCGCGACTTTAATGGGGAATGTACTTATATTATTGCAAAACGCGGTATCAAATCGCGGTTTGCACTTTACACGTCTGGCTGGTGCCTGGTGCCTGGGAACTATGATTTAATACTCCATACTAAAGTCGATGGTGGGGCAGGAATTGGAGGCCAGAACATGGTGGGGTAATTCAGAGTACTGGTGTACTACTGGAGTACTCCAGCATGTAGGGTGCGATAAGGGATTTTTTGTTCACGATCGGCGTCGAGGATTGGTTTAATTGACTTCGGGGTCTGTTCATAGAGTATGAATGTCTGTACGAAGAGCACGTGTAGTTTATCAACTACATGGGAAATATGCAGAATACGGGAAAGTAAATCGCTCGGTTTCAAAGGATACAGAACGAGCGCTTCACAATGAACAATACGCAAAGAATATACCAAGTACGTCTCTTCTATATGGGCTGTAAATAAATCATCTCTATCATGTACAAAGCCTCAAACACTCATGGCAACATCCACGGCTATCCTCTCTGCGCTAAATGCACCGGAGACACAGACAAACCCTCTACAACTTTGGCTGGGCAACAATCAGCGACGATGCCCTGCTGATCGTCTCCTCAGCCTCCTTCTCAATTCTCCTCAACAGAACCTCGCACGTAGGGATATCGTGAATAAGACCAATAACCTGTCCGGCAGTCCACACCTAAAGTATCGTAGTCAGCACATGTCCTATTCGTACTTCATGTTATATCAAAACTTACTCCAAAGTCAACATCACCGTTGATGAAGACCTGTCTTCCCCTCTTACCCGACACCCATGGGGCGACCTCCTCGAACTTGCCAGTCGTGCTGGTAGACTCGATCTTGTACGCCTCAACAGCAGCCTTGTTCTTGTACAGACGGCTAGTGTTCTTCCACCTGCGCAGAACAAGCTGGGTATCGTGCTCAGACGACTTGCAGATCTTCTCCTTGACGTTGTTGTGGATGGGCGCCTCGACGGTGCTCATGAAGCGGGTACCCATGTTGATACCCTCAGCGCCCAGGGCGAGCGCAGCAGCGAGGCCGTGGCCGTCAGCGAATCCACCGGAGGCGATGAACGGGACCTTGAGGGTCTGGCGCGCGCGGCTCAGGAGGATGAAGTTGGTGAGGTCGCTCTCGCCGACGTGGCCGGCGCACTCGAAGCCGTCGATGGAGAGGAAGTCGACGCCGAGCTTGACGGCGCTCTCAGCGTGGCGGATGGTGGTGCACTTGTGCAGGATGAGGGTGCCGACGGCCTTGAGCTGCTTGATGACGGGGCCGGGGCTGTTGCCGGCGGTCTCGACGATCTTGATGCCCTCGTCGATGACGACCTGGGCGTATGCGCCGTAGTCCGGGGGAACCATGGCGGGGAGGAGGGTGATGTTCACACCGAAGGGGTATTTGGTCATGGTCTTGCAGCGGCGGATCTCCTTGCGGAGGTCTTCGGGTGTGGGTTGCGTGAGGGCTGTGAGGAGGCCGAGACCGCCGGCGTTGGAGACGGCAGCGGCCATCTCAGCGTAGCCGACCCATTGCATGCCACCTTGGACAACGGGGACTGTAGAGGTATTATTAGATGGGATTGAGAGGAGGGGATCAAAAGGCTGGGGGTATACCTCTGATGCCCAGGGCACGGGTGAGCTTGGTATCGAAAGGCATGATGTCTGTCTGTTCGTCGCTGAGGACGATGTATCTCTTTGTCTGGTTGTAGGATAAAAAGTCTAGGAACCTCAGTAGCACAAAAACGAAGAAATTCAATATATATATGTCAATAAGAGAACGTCTAGGTATCCGTTACTCCACGTCTTAAATGTACTGGACAGAACGGTTGTCAAGGAAATCCCATCGGTTGTCGAGATTATGCTCGGCTGTGTCAGCTGCGTCGCTTTCTTTCAGACTCCCCCACAAAATGATGGGTATGCCGAGGCACAAACTTGTACCTTAGTACTAAATTCAGAATCTGGCTAAGACTTGGTGCGCCAAGCACCGAGTAGGCGGGGTTTAGCGTGGGGTCACATGACCAGTAACGCTTTGGTCTCAATAACTAATCATCATTGTCCGAGGCAAGATACTGCGGAGTATCAAATGCAGTGACGCGTAAGTGCGCGATATATCGAACGTTTGTCTTATAAGTATTGTATTTGTCGTAAATAAATAAATTCCAAATGCTATCGTGATTGTAAATAAGAACTGATTCCATGCAAAAACGCCCATGCAAAAGGTACATCCCTTGCCACGACCTTCGTCCTCCCTGCGATCATGAATCGCCCTTCTAAATTTTATAGGTCCACCTCGTCCATCCGTTATCATCAATCGAAACTCATAAATAGATGCGTAAAAAAATCATAAATGCGTCTACCATCCAAACCCCTATTCTCGTGTTAGCAGGCGTTAATAGGTAGAGAAGAAATGCGGTCTGCATACCTCAGTGTGTAAAGTGAAAGATGGACCATCAGGCCGTATGCATCGCGATGCAGTATCGTTCACAGTCTCCAACAGTCCCTCAGGCCCACAGGCGCCGACAATAACTCTCTTCGTAGGGGCTCCATTGTCGACGAGACCTTCCATCAGCGCAACAATACTTGGGCGACCCGGGAGGGTTCTGATATCGCCGCCGGGTACCTCTGCTACTGCATAATCCATAGCTTTCTCCGGATCAGCAGGCTTCTCCGTCTTCGTCGTCTGCTCAAGCTCAATGGCTTTCTCTGGGTCGCCAGGCGTTATAATTGCGAGTGAAGTCCGGCTAGATTCTTCTGTGGTTATGGGACTTCCTTTCTCAGGGTATCCTACTAAAGAGACCGCCGTCGAAGATTCGACGTGATTAGTTATGTGTACCATGATCTTGAAGCGTGGGTCAAGAAGTAGTTCACGGAGCTCAGCATGGAACCATTTCAGAGATGCTATACATTGTCAGTTTGTTCTTTCAGGACATAGACAGAGCAAGAGTATTACCTTGATCTCTAACAACCCAGACGAAAGTTATGCTATCGGATGGACGGGGACCTGGGTTCCTAGACAGATCCAAGGCAACTCCAAAGGTAAAGCTCGCACCGCTACCACCGGCAATAAGCAAGATACTATCGTACGTCTTGAAGTTCGGCATTTGCCCGTAGCCAGGGTTGAGCGAGCACCTCAAAGCCTTCCCTGGAAAGGCTTTGGCATGTCGGTGTAATTCTGAGGTGAATCCGTCGCGTGATTGTACGACGAACTCTACCGGGTTCGAGGCAACCAGTGTAAAAGGGTGCGTCTCTGCAAGGCGAATTGCGGGTAGCCACAAGAACGCATGCGTGCCGGGAGTGGCTTTCGATGATTGTCGAAGTGTAACTCGAGTAGCGCCATTCGGCAGCGCGGTCAATGTTGCATGGTTGCCCATGATGTTGAACGAAAATTTGATAAAGCGGATAGCGCGGTCCAAGAATGACAAAGAAGCTGCAAACAGTGTGATGATAATGGAATGCCTGCTAAAGTCTGGTCGGTGCAACCCAATGACGATTAAAATAAAGGCTGATAGTATGACGTGAATAACGTAGAAAACTGTACAATTAACGAGTTAAATAGGGCTTGATAGAAGAACGGTGTCTTAACTTACGCTCATATCGCTGGCGGCGAATAAATGGCAACGTCGAGATAGCAATCAGTAACAAAGCACAGCCAGCCATGATGCCTGCGACCTGGGTAGGCTCTAGCATTTCATGGAGAATGTTGGATTGTGCCCAAGCATTTACGTAGACAATCATATGTACCATCGATGCAACTATGGTCGTATATCCCGCTGCTTTGTGGAGTGGCATCAAAGTCTCATAGGAGCTGGCAGAGAGAATGGCCAATGGCGTGTTCTTCAAACTGAGGAATATGACGAAGCATAGATTGCATATTGCAACCCTTTGATACGTCAGTATTAAACATCATATAGAAGGCATCAACCTAGCAGATTGTGGAAGAGAGCATCGGGGGTTAAACATACCAGCCTTGGTGCTTTGCAACCTTTACTTGGTCAGCATATGAGCGCCGAAATAAGGAGAGAAATTTCTTACATTGACGAGCATAGTCAAGTCTACATTCGTGCATGACAAGATTATGTTAATTCCCCAAAATGTAGTGTAGATTAGGACACGTCCGAGTGATGTCTGTTTGAAGACCCTCTTCGAAAGAGCCGCCCTCGTTCTCCTGTATGATTATTAGCAAACATCAGGCCCAGGGACCGCACTTACTACATACCTAGATAGTCGTACAACAGCTGTCGTGACTGGGTTTCGTTTTCCGTTGCTATACCGATGAAAGAAGTGACGTGTCCAGTGGCAGAGTATAAACAGGGCGATGAATGATCCCATTGCAATCCCAAACGACTTGGCAGTTTTCTCATTCAAAAACTGGCGCATCGCCTTCGCATTACTCTTGGGGGCTGCCATTGTATAGACTTGATGGAAGGTTATAAAGAATAAGAAGAAATGAGGAATAATGGTAGGAACACTCGTCAAGAGTAGAAAATAGAAGCCAAAAGCGAGGTAAAATTGGAGGAGATCCTCATGAATAAGAAGGGGGTGTTGAACCACCATACCGGCAGCCGCCGAGAAAGCAACGAAAACGTGGTACCCACGGTTACAGGATGCATATTCGTGAGCGGCATACTGCCCCTCTCTCATCCGTTACATGACTGCTCTGAACTGCAGAGGTATTTTGACTGCTGTGCTGCGCCAGTGAGTGGGCCCATGTTGATCCGGTTAAAGATCAAGATCTGTTTGACGTAGTGTGCATCCGTCGGATGAAAAGCGCCGATGCAAACTCCAATTTAATCAACACCCCACAAGGATATGCCAGGGATAAGGGTAGAGTAAAAGGCCGTCAGTTAATCAGATGTAGTGTAAATCGCGTGTCGTTTGTGATTTCAAATTGCTTTGTGAGCCCATCACTCCGACCGAGGTGGAGTTCACCGTCTCTCTCGAACCTCAACGATTTATCATGATCTTTTAATCCAGACCTACAATATTGCTCCCAACAAGCATCGCTTGGTAGTCGGAGCTTTAAAAAAACTCTTCTGGCATGTTCGGTACGTGTCCCTGACGAATGAAGATCAGATTAGTACGAGGCACCACTGATAAGATCCACCACGATGACAGCGCTAGCACAATCTGATCATCAGATAACTTTAAAAACGGGGTAAATCAAGGCTTATAAATTCTCTAGTCAGCTCCATGAGATCCACATAGTCCGTAACCGGAAATACTCACGGCGCTCGAATTGGCTGGTGCTACTTGTTTGTCCATAAAAGTGCCGTGCCACTTTTCTCTTAATTATTGTACGATCCCGCTGCTTTACGTCGGTTGCTCCTTCCCGAAATAAAGCAGCCCCCGCCTTATCGACCCTCATGCCCCTCGTGCCACTCTCTACCTCTCCTCTCCATGTCGATGGCATTCGCTTTTCAAAGCTTGTTCTCAGTTTGCTACTCTGGTAAGTAATGGAAAGTAACTGGGGTTGCTCCACAGAGCATGTCTAGTAAATTGATTTCATACGTGCTTCGCCTTGTAACGGTCCCTTGCCTTCTCCACTCCGGAGACTTACACACAAGGTATGGCAGTCCATGACTCTCCTTCCCGAAGCGTTACAAGGTGTGGCAGTCCCTTCCCACTGTACCCCAGAGAAAAGGTCATACCATAGCCCCCCGGGATGTGGAGAAAGATGCAAATCCCATATCGACTGCCAATTAGCAAGTCAGCTCAAATTACAAAGCCCGAAGCGGTCCGGGCGGTGCATGGCCGTTTTAAGTCTCACCGGCAGATACACCTGGGCAACAGCATCAGCGTCAGGTCGCCTAGGGTCGGCGATAACAAGCAATATGTATGTAGGGATAACGGTGCTTTTATTCGGGGGGCGAAGCGCCCATTGATTAGCCCCGCGAGATCCTAGTAAACTTGAAGCGATCTTCACTCCCGTCTCTGTAGTTCAATTCAACGGCTTAGTTCATGACCTCTGTAGCTCTACTACGTCAGCCTACGGGTAGCATTCGGAGCGCGATACCAAAGTGCCGTCCCAGGTTCAGCACTGCCACCGATCTACGCACCCGTAGATGCCATGCAGACTACAAGCCGCCATTTGTAGAAGCATCCGGAGAGCCATATCAGGCGTTGTATATTGCAACCTCACTTCCACCCTTGTCCTAGAAGATTAGGCCCTCCGGGCCGTCAGTGACATTTATGTCCGCAGATATTACCCTCTCAGTTGGATCATCACATTCTCTGGGGAACCCTTGCCTCCAATATACACAGACTGTATGTGGCCACAAATGTGCACATCTCTTCTGGGTAGCCCCTGTTTTCAGAACCATTCCTTGGTCATCACAATTCTATTGCGTCTGATAGAGTGGTTGCTGAAACCCCGGTGGTTGTTCGTAACAGCTGTCATCTGTTCTTTTGTCGATAGAGTGCAATGACAGATATGGCCATGAAGAAGATTCTCCGGGGCGTTGTCGTGTGACAGAATCGAGGTGGGTAAATTGTTCTCTTTAATCTAACGGTCGTTGAGAAACCGTGTTCTGTAATGTGCCAGGCCCATCATCTGATTGCTTACTTTACTGACACCATCTGACACCATATCTGCCAGCATATCAGGTTCAAAGTCGCATCTTTTCAGTGCGCCCGGACAGGTTGGAGGTGCAACCACACAGTTCTCATGTGTCCCATTCCATTTTTGGGACCACCGAGCTTCATTTAACGAGTCAGTCGATGTCTTTCCACGTGGGTAAAGTATAGTACCAATATGCGACATATTAACTCGGCCACATTTATACATCTATCTTCATCCGAAGTTCTGGGACGAGCACATGGCCTTGAGGCAGAGACCGCCTATTTACATGTACCACCATGTCACATGGTCCCAATCAGCAGTCAGCTTTGAACGCGCCTGGCTAAACTTTCTCAGGCTAAATCGGGGGCTGAAGTTGGCACACCCAGAATTCTTATCGAGATGCCGTCAATATCGGCATTTGGCTGTTTCTTTGATGAAAGTGTAGGTGTAGGCGTAAATTTACAGGCTGGCGAGTATCCCCGCCATGTTCAAGCAAACGACAGTCTCTCTTGGCCATCGAGTGCCTATCTAAAGCGTCAGCCTGCAATGAAAAACTACAAAATGCCGACTCGCTGCATCAACGAATATATACTACCAAGATGAATCCGAAACGACGGGCACTGGGGAAACCCCAATATCACCTATAGTTCTTTCATGATTGAAATAAAAAGAGGGACGGCGGGGCGGGCCTCTCACATACCCATATCAACTGAGAGGTCCCCAATCCCGAATCGCTGATGAGGGAAGCGATCGAATGACGGTTCAACTCTGTTACGAAGCTCGCTGTGGCAACATAACTCTCCTCCCACCCCCACGGAAGAACACAAAAACAACAATGCTTCGTCCAAGAGGAATCCGCAATAACCCTAAGCAAGTTGACTTTCAGACACTCATAATGCAGCTTCTCACGCGTATTCTGGGGTCCTTATTGAACTGCCGCTATCTGGATTTCAATGTGTCTCACGTGCCCTTAGATGGCACTCAACCAGAATTTTCCGAGCATCATGGCCTCAGTGCGCAAAACCGATCGTCTGAGTCCAGTCTGTACGTAAGGGTCAAGGTGGCGGATTGTATCGCAGCCGTCATACGAAAGCCCGATTCAAGGACGTAGACCTAGTCTGTCGGCTCTCAAAGTTCCAGACCGCTCCATCGAGAAAGATGTGAAGAAGCAAGCAAGCCCAAAGTCGGACAAAGGCAATGGTGAAGCTGTCCGTAATTCAGCTCATTGTCAGCTTCTCTGTTTGTGGGAAGCCGTCGTCGCTGGCAATCCAATATTATCGACGGCGCAATCGTTTGTAAGCTGACCCGAGTTTCTTGCTCCCCATCCAACATCTGCCACCTGCAAAAAAATGACCCCCAAGAGCCCCCAACGACACCCTCCCACGGCTATATTCATAATCCCAAACCCTCGCACACCATCTGCCCCTGAGCTCAACGTGTCTCGATCGGCGGACCCTTGCGAGAGGGCGCCGAGGCGGATGCTGCGGTTACCTTTCTCCGTGCGCCCAGCCACTCAGGGTACACAGAGCGGACAGGGCGCTCGCTGGGCATAGCTGCATACGACAACAACACATGCTGCATACGCAGCGTCGACGTCGATCTAGCGGGTGTAAGGCCGCTCTCACGTCGCATCTGGTCATCTACCTTGTTGCGCAATCTTGGGGGTCCTTCAAGGCAATGTGCCACCTCGGTGCGGGCCGCGTCTCAGTAACGAGGCTTGCTAGTGGGTTACGAGGAAATGCTGGGGAGGCACGCGGCAGCGAGGAGTGCCATTGGATAGCAGTGAGCGCGGAGCCCGAAGCCTTATCGATTCATCCCCATGGGGTGTCACGACTCGTGCGTGCAGCCCAACAGTTAGAGGAGGGATAGCTAATCGCTGGGAATTGATACAATTCCTATAATTAAAAGGATTTATACAAATAAAGTTACTCTCTTCGGGCTCAATTATTGTATTATTCAGCCCAATAATTGGCCGCAATATAATGATTATAGTCCTGAGTGACCAATAACCTGTATTTTATTTGCATTTTCCTGCAAATATTTTTAAAAATGACATTATTCCCGCTGTCGCTCCTGCCCTCTATGTGATAGCTATGCACAGTTCCTTTCAATTATTTGAACTGTACGAGTTGTATTTATTGTCACGCGTACAAGCCCGTCGAATCAATTGCATGCCACGAATCCAGCAAATTGTTTTAGGGGACACAGCAGCCGTCACGCATATCATATTTTGCGCGGGCGATGGGTCATTTCCTACTGGCCTCAGATTATCTACCCCTTTCGAACCTGGTCCATTCCACGATTAACCAACAGCCAACCAACAACCAAGGGTTGTCTGAGCCAAATTCACAGGCCACCCAAACCCTCCTGGTTGCATTGACACTACAATGACGCCGAGATGGTGCAGGGCGAGATTGAAAGCGATGCATACATTACCTTGGGCATTGCTACTTTGCGACAAGATCTAGGCTCTTCTGTCCCGAAGTTGATGAGTTTCTGGACTTGCGTCAGATCACCGACCGGTGTGCAAGGTTTAGGACGTTGACATCGCTCTACCCAAGTAAAAAAAAATGTGGTACATTTGGAATAAGACGCTCAAAGGCTTTATACGCTATGTACCTCGCCGACATGTATGTTGCCGCCATTGACGATGGCGGCTGTGATCACGATCTCGCCGTGCAATGCACCAGTCCGACGGCAAGCCACTCCGGCAGGTGGAGCTGTGTCCAAGCAGTCCAGTGTTTTTATATAATCTATTATTTTACCAGGATCTAAAGCTGTATACTTCAGCGCCGGCTTTTCATATATCATGTGGAAGGGATACTTTCCTGAGCTATGTCCTCGTACCTCTCACATACTATCACAGAAGCCCCCGCACCCTTCTTTTACGTCTAGCAACCTTACGATCTGCAAGATCCATGCTGAGATCAGTTGGGCAAGTGACTCGTCATGTCCGGAAGCGCCACGAGGATGGTACCAATGAGGCGACAATACATTGTTTGTTGGACCAGAGATAAATTATTTTCAGAAGGAAACTGTTTGTATAAGCACATGCGCTGTGCTTTGTACTCCCAACCGCGCATACCAACCAGGAGGTAAAGTACAGCACGGTATGGGAGGAAGAAATCACTTGCTTCTAACGCCTTCCTAGATCCCCGCCATCTTCCATCCCCTTGGAATTATCACGATCATACAAGGGGTTTTGAGATTCTCTGGATGCCTCGCTATCAATTTTAGATTCACGTTTCTTAGAACCGTGAGACCGAATTTTACAAAAAATGGTGACTTGCTCATGCCAGTAAAAATTTCATGCTGCGGCAAGGCAAATGCCACCGTCTATTGGTGGCTGACTGCCTGCGACAGGGTAGGAGTTGCAGGGGAAAGGCGGGTAGGTATTCACGCAGCCAGGGACCTTGCTGCATCCGCCTCCGCCTTTCAACAGGCGCCAGATCATATCGTGTTTCGGTTTGACAGAAATATTTATCCAAACGACAGTATTACCAGAAGGGTCAGCTCTCTCCAGTTTACGGATGAGGCTGCAAGGGCGCTATGCATGTAAGCTTTGGCCAGCGCCCCTCCAGCCGTTGTTGGCCATATATAAGTCGGCCTAATTGGCTGGCCTCGAGAAGCAACACCGCGTCTCTAAGCGGATCTACTCAGAAATTTCCACGATTACGGTCACGTTAATTAGATAAGGCACCAGGAGGGGTTGATGTCCTTCCAGAACCCAACTGCGCCAGAGGCGTGCTCACGCTTACCTCGGCCATAGTTCCGACACATTTCAACCTAACCACACACACACATGTCGTTCATTGCCCATCTGCTCTTAGATATACTTACAAGTTGGTCTTAGTCCATAGGTATTTATCCTCAAATAGATGTCACTGCTTTGTTGGCACTTATAATTTTTTTTATGCCGAGCCCCCCAAATTGCTTTTGCTCACCCTCATTGCTTTGTACAACTTTCAATGTGAAGCTATTGGAACTCGCCCTCTCCCCCACCCCTTGGTCCACCTTGCAGCGCTTGGCCAAATTTAGATGATGTTATCTCGGGGCGAGCCATATTTACCATCGGATCATACGACCGGAATTTGTTCTGTGAAATGCAAGGTGCCGAGCCCTGCTTAGGTTGCATATCCGACTGCACCTTCGCGTTGGCCTCATGAGTGCCAGCAGTCGTACATCAAGCTACCCATGAGCTGTTTTATGGTAGCACAAACTATTCGTCACAATATAAAATAAGTATAAAGATTCCGGGTGCTCAACAGCTTCATCAACTTTTCTCTCAAGCTAAAACTTTCGAGCAATTATTTCCATACTCATCAACACTTATTCAAACCCCACCATATATCCACATATCTAGCTGTATACATTCAACATGTCCTATTCAAGCCCCAGCTCCGCAACAAGCACCTGGCAAGACAAGCTTCAAGGTGGGTCATAGCCCATTTACACCACTGAGCGTTGATTTTAACATATATGTTAGAGAGGTGCCGTACAGCACAGATCAATCCACCGGTGTTCAGCATTGTCTCCGACAGACGAGGTACGAAAGTTCAAAACTGTGTATTTCAAAGACGTGAAGCTGATATTTCCCACAAGGAGGCCGAACTGCTTGGTCTAGCACCGTCACTGTATCCGGCCAAAGCATTGCCGCCCGATATTGGTACGACGGCCAATACCTAAACAACGCCAAAGAAGATGCTGCAGAAGTGGCTCTCAAGGCCCTTGGCAACTCCAGCCCAACGTCGCCAACGCAGGGGCGGAACGGATGGTAGAAATTTATGCTCTCACATCATCTGTGCGCCACCGAATACTTGGAGCAAGGCGGACACTTGCTACCAGCAGCACCTGTATGATATGATATGAAACGACTTGGCTTAGATTTGGGATGCTCATTTGGATGAATATTTGGACGCATGTCCGGCGCAAGAAGGATAATTGGGGCGTCCAGGAGAATATGTATGAGCAGGATTAGGGATTTATTTTGGATTTTTGACGTTTCGCTTCAAAAAAAAATGGACGCGTAGTGTACGAGGGCTTTGGAAAAGCACTTCAAAAAGCAGCACTATGATGATGATGATACTCTTCGAATAATACAGTCTGTTCTACCTTGTTTCCGGGCACATGGGCACCGTCTATTTTCTGTCCCTTACCATTGTGGGCACTATCTTGGCGCAGTATGCGGTGGTACCGTGGGGGAGCATGGGGGCCAAAGATCTCCCCAGCTCCGCATGTCGCTGCAGAATTCTCAGGGCGCATGGCATGCGAGGTGACGCGAAAATTCCAGCACATCACACATCACACTTACGAGTCAACGCGCTGCCGTAGACCGTCACGTTATTCTGAATATGGTAATAGATGTGTGCTCTAGTGTTTTAAGAATTAAAATGATGCTTGACGATGCGTATGAGAAATGCTCGTGTGGCCCGAAGTCCGAAGACCGGGACCTGTCGCCGCCAGCCAATTAGAGCCTTGAAATACCCCAGAGATCACAGTCAGCAGTGGGCGTCCGTAGTAACCACTCTCACGAATGAAACCTCTTGGTTATTACCAACTGCAATTATCATATTTAGACCTTTATAGGAGCTAATTATTAAAATATAACTGAGCGGAACTGAGGGGGTTGCTCACGTGACAATTTCCATAATCACTGTAGACGGACCCCACTTCAAGCCTTGGCGGAACAACCGTGGCAGGCTCAAACAAATTAATGCCTTAAATACTAGGCTCGAAAGTCTCCAATCAAGATTCCGAATAATTTTGAGCTTCACGAAGTATCGATAATTCACAACATAGCCCACGATGCCGCCACGCATATCTCTACGGACCGCTTCAAGGTGTCTGGCCATTCGGCCGGCTCCCCAGCCATCAATTGCCCGCCAGATGCCCCTTACCCTCCGCACACAGTCAGTCCGCGCCTTCGCAGACTCGAAATCCCCCAAACCGAGCTCAGACCCGACATCCTCAGATGCTCTGCCAAATGCGAGCGAGGAGGCCGCGCAGGTCGGTGAGGCTACTGGCAAGGCCACCCCAGAGTTAGACCAGGGGACGCCAGTGCAAGAGGTATGAGCACGCCATGCCCGCATGATCGGGACGGAGTACTGATTGAAGTAGATCTTGAAACGGGACCCGGAGCTGGCGGAGAAGGCGCCAGAAGTGATGAAGGATAAGCCTAAGGATACAAAGAAGAGCGCAGAAGCCGCGGGCGAAGAGGGTGTCACGACTTTTGATAACCTGCTGGCACTGGGACAGATGGAGGCGATTGCCAAGGGAGGGCACGCGAGTGATGTAACAGCAGAGATGGTGGGCCATAAGTTCCCGCTGCCAGACATGCCGTTGAAGCCATTTTCGAATCGCAAGGAGCGCTATGATCCGATCGTCTCTCAGGTCACAAACCTCATTATGCAGCATGGCAAGCTGAGCGCTGCTCAAAGGGTGAGTCCTTAACTTCCACCATCCCAGATTTATGCCAGAATGACGCAACTAACGTCTTCTCTCCTTTTCAGCATATGTCCTACATCCTCAACCAACTCCGTACTGCGCCTCCCCCATCACCATCGCAGACTCGCCCCCTCATCCCTGGTTCCCCTCCCCCAATCGAGCTACCCCTAAACCCAATCAACTACCTCACCGTCGCCATCGATTCCATCGCACCCCTCATGCGTATCCGCCAACAGAAGGGTGCTGCCGGTGGTGGTATGTCGCTGCCAATCCCTGTTCCGCTCAGTCTGCGCCAGCGCCGGCGCACAGCCATCATGTGGATCCTGGATTCGGCACTCAAGAAGAAGAGCCGTGGTAGCGGGCCCACGATGTTTGCGCAGCGCTTCGCGGATGAGATCATCAATGTGGTTGAGGGAAAGAGCAGCGTGTGGGATAAGCGGGCACTGGTTCATAAGTCCGCAACGTCTGCGAGAGTTAACTTGAGTTATCAGAAGAAGACGTCAAGGAGGTTGTAGGGGGGAAGGGGCAGTGTCTGGGAAGTTTGTGGTGGATGTAAGATATGTATAGGGGTTGGATGTACTACAGAGCTGCTGTGCGAGCTGTATGAACTAGGGAGTCATTACTGTGAAATATAGATGTATCTGTTTGGCATTAAATGTTGAACAGCTAGTTTTAAAGAGAAAACTTACACCATAAACACCAACGGAACATGTAGCCATTGACACTGCAGTCGTACTGAAACCAGGTGATCCTCAAAACGCCATTCTTCCTCAAAACACCAGTCTTTCAAAAACAAAAATCTAAACTACAACTCGGTTTTTCTTCATCACTGCTCTCGAGCACCCTCTAAATCCCACTCGCACTCTCAGCCAAACCCGACCCGCACGTGATATCGCGTCGCTTACGCGCCTCCAATCCCACGTCTACCATCAACTCACTCAGACCCTTACAACGCACCATATCAACACGCCGCAATTCTCCCAGGGCACAACCGGACCATGAGCTCTCAGCCCTTAGAGCCGTGACATGTACCCCGACGATGAGCTCTGACGCAACCGATGACGACCCCGCCCGCGCTGTATCCGAGCCACTGCCATGGGTTGAGCCCGACGCTGGGGCGCTGGTGCCCGCTGCGCGCCGTAGACGTGTTCGCGCTGCGCGAGGTGGCGGAGTATGAAGGTACGTTTCCCTCAATTGTGAATTTCAGCGAAGAGAGGGGCTGCGCGACTGCGCGCGACTTGGTGGCTGGCTGGGGAATGCAACGCGGGGAGTTGTGGACGGCAGGCTGACTGCACGCAGGGCAGGGGATTTACTTCCACCTCAACCACCCCATAAAATGGGTGCGTCTCACAGGCATCATCGTCGCGATGGACGAATTCTACAGCCGCGTGTGCATCACCATCGACGACGGCAGCGGCGCCACAATCGAAGCTACGTGCCTCGCACCCCCCCGCCCCG